>JABUQX010037829.1:7500-15000 GCA_015478945.1 Trachelipus rathkii
TAATAATAATAATAATAATAATAATAATAATATATAATAATAATATATTAATAATATATATATATATATGTAATAATATAATAACTATATATATATATATATATAATATATATATATATATATATATGTATTTCCTATTTTCTGTTAGATGCTTTATGCTCATCTATTGGCGTTGCTCTAAATTATTCATTGTTTAGATTATGTTAAATTTACTTGTGACATTGCTAACCCTGAAAAAAGTACCCCTTAACCCCATTTTAAGAAACAGAGTATAATATTTCGGTAAAAAAAATGAAAATAAAAGAGGTTGTTTATCATCTTTCATTCCATACGCGAATGAAGATTTGGAAGATGGTCAATAGACTCTTATATGGACGACCATCCTCCACTCCAGGTTTGGAAGATGATCAACAGATACTTATATGGCTGAACATCCTCCACCAAAAATTTGAAGATGGTCAACAGACTCTTATATGGTTGACCATCCTCTACTCAAGGTTTGGAAGATGGTCAACAGACTCTTAAATGTTTAAACATCCTGCACCCAAGATCTTTAAGATGGTCAACAGACTTTTATATGGTTGACCATCCTCCACTCAAGGTTTGAAAAATGATCAACACTCTTATATGGTTGACCATCTTCCACTCAAGGTTTGAAAAATTGTCAACAAGCTCTTATATGGTTGACCATCCTCCACTCAAGGTTTGGAAGATGTTCAATGCTATAAGAGGCTGTTGACCATCTGCCGAACCTTGATTTCGAAACACGGCTGTCGAAATTTCATCACAATATTTGTAACCATTTAATTTTAAAATCCGTAGTTTCCAAATTTTTAAAGTTCAAGAAAAACATATCTCATTTAGAATTATTCGCGGCACAAAGCACCTTATATATATATATATATATATATATATATATATATATATATATATATATATATATATATATATATATATATATATATATATATATATATATATATATATATATATATATATATATATATATATATATATTTATATATATATATAAATATATATATATATATATATATATATATATATATATAATATATATATATATATATATATATATATATATATATATATATATATATATATATATATATATATATATATATATATATATATATATATATATATATATATAAAAAATATATATATTGAAGCTGACTGGTAGTATTATGATAAGAAATGTGTTTTAGTGGGATGGATGTGCCTGATGTTCACTGCACATCTTTTCAAATCTGGGAATTAAACTGGAAACAGCCACCCTTATTTCCTGTTCTACATTTACTTTTGATCTATACTTGCTTTTTATGACAGCTACAGCTGAAAATCCGGCTTCGCACAAATATGATGTTGCAAATGGGATTAAAACTCGAAGAGCTTTACAACTTAGGAACGAATATTCATTTTTTATTGATATCCAAAAGTCAGTCAAACCCATGCTGTCAAATTTTTTTTAATGTATTGTCGCAAGACAGATCAATAAGGTTCTCTTCTTCCACAGAAGCAAATTCAGGTGGAGCTTTGGATCTGAATGGGTCTTGTATCCATGAAAACTTATCAATCTTACTTACATCTTCATGAAAATATTTTTCAAAACACTCGGTAAGATTTAAAAGATGCTCTTCAAAAACAGATTTTATGCTGTCAGAAAGTTCAATTTCACTTGAAGTTGCAAACTGCTGCAAGCATGGAAACAGTCTTGGTCAGGATCTTTTATTTTTCTTTTCCACAGCTCTAATTTTTTTATGAAAGACAAAAAAATTTCGGCCAGCTTCAGAATATGCATTTTCACACCCTGTAGAGAGAGATTCAACGTATTTAACTTTTTAAAGATATCACACAAGTATGCAAGCTTCACCAAAAAATCCTCATTTATGAACAGTTCTGCATGCTGATGTTTCTCTTCTTCAAGAAAAAGATATATTTCTTCGCGTAAATCAAATGTACGTTCCAGTACATTGCCTCGAGAGAGCCATCGCGATGGGCAATAATATAATAAAGTCGTGTATTCTGATCCCATGTCCTTACACAATTTTTTGAAAAACCTAGCTTTCATTGGTCGAGTTTTAATAAAATTTACGACATTTACTACGTACTCTAAAACCATATTGAGTGGAATACTCAAGTTCTTTGATGCGAGAGTTTCTTTGTGAATGATACAATGTGTCCACAATGAAAGTGGGGCTTTTTTACGAATAAGAGCTTGTAACCCACTGTAACGACCAAACATTGAACGGCCACCATCTGTACAAATACCATTGCATTTTGCCCACTCCAATTTATTATCATTCATAAATGAATCTAGGATCTCAAACAAGTCTTGAGCTTTTGTACTTGCATTAATACTTTTACAAAAAAGAAGATCTTCTATAATATCAATAACGTCTACGAACCGAACATAGCAAATTAAATGCGCATCCTTATTATTATCCACTGCTTCATCTAATTGCAGCCCAAATTCATTTTCTTTTACTTTTTCAATTAACTGATCATTGAGATCTTCCGCCATATGTTGGATTCTTCGACTAATAGTGTTGTCAGACAAAGGAACCTTTGAAAGTGCTTTTCCCGCCAACTCACCAATCATAATGTTCACTAAATCAACTGCAGCTGGTAGAATTAGCTCCTCTGCGATGGTGTGCGGTTTTTTACATTGCGCGATTCTATATGCAACCTTATATGACGCCAGCAAAGCATTACTAGAAGTATTAACTTCTAGTAAATATTAATATAAATATTATTATAATCTGCCGAGAAAAAGTACCTTTTTGGTGTTTTAATTCTTTCGCCTTCCTATCAAAAAGACCTTGAGGTTTACCAATCCTATCACGATGATTGGTTTCTATGTGCCTTTTGAGCTTACTTGGATTCATGCACTCAGGTGCCAAAACTTTGAGGCACAATACGCACTGCGGTCTCTGTTCGCCCCTAACATCAATGGCTATAAAACCAAAATTCAAATAAGCTTCATCATATTTACGGTATTTCCGTTTTCTCAATTCACCACTTGTCCCTCCCATTATCTCTTCATTTTCACTACGACGCTTATTATCCATTTTTATAAAGATCACACCAATATTTAAAATTTTAAATGTTAAAAGTCTTAAAAGAGATACCACTTCGCAACCCTTTTTGTTCACTAGTTACTAGTGACTAGTATTTATTATCCAACTAAATAAATATAACTATAATTCATCTGACACACACCATGTTAAAGAGAATATCATTCACAGACTGACTGTTGCCAGATTATACCAAGAGATTATAATTATGAGTCTTAAAACTGTAAAATGTAAGTTATATGACTGCCAGACGTACGATGCTCGAAGAAACGAGTATTTTAAACTTATATACGAGTATATATATATATATATATATATATATATATATATATATATATAAGTATATATATATATATATATATAATAATATAGATATATATAAAAATATATATTATATATATATATATATATATATATATATATATATATATATATATATATATATATATATATATATATATATATATATATATATATATATATATATATATATATATATATATATATATATATATTATATATATATTTGTATGTATATATAAAGTATTAGCAATATTTTATTATATATATATATATATATATATATATATATATATATATATATATATATATATATATATAAATATATATATATATATATATATATATATATATATATATATATATATATAAATTTGTTCTCTAATTAGGGGTTTAAGGCTAAGAAAAAAATACCATTAGATTTGAATAATTTTTAATTCTTTTTCCTGAGCAATAATTTCCTTGAACTGAGAAGACATTTCGTTAGAGCGCGGCACCCGCAAATATAACTCGCGGCACCCTGGGGTGCCGCGGCACACAGTTTGAAAACCACTGTATTAAATTTTAAAATGTATACCGAATATAAAGTTCCTGAAAATTTTCTTATTTTTCCTAATTTCGGATTTCTTTTATAGTTCTTTGTTAGGATGTGATGTTAATATTAAATTTTACTGGTAAAATATTGTTTTTAAAATTTTTAAATACAAAAAACATAAAAAATAATAGAACGCTGAAATAATAATAAAAAATCTTTTATCGAGTCCATATTGCTTATTATCGATTCTGATTGCAAAAAGGAATTGGGGAATTATTAGCAAAAAATGAGGGGTTAGGTCAGTTGGTTGAGTGATTTTAAAATTGAAATAATGCCAATGTAACAGCGATACCTCTATGTTAATGCATGGCAAACGAAGTAGATAATCTCTTTTGGGGTGACTTCATCCCCCAATACATTTTCCTACTCCCTCCCCCTATATATATATATATATATATATATATATATATATATATATATATATATATATATATATATATATATATATATATATATTATCCTTTATATTACATAAAACATTACACAAGACCATATATTTCTCGGCCCCAATATAATAAGAATAAGAATTCCTGCTTTCATTGCCATAGACTCTGATGTCATCTCAGGGCTCTGTAATTGAGTCTTTCAAAGTGTCTCTGAAATCACATATCAAATAGACTTTAAGAAATTCCTTACGTTTGGTGAGCATTTTCCTAAATTTGTGCTAAATTTGACAAAAACGAACGCAAACTCGAGCATTTCTTACGTTTCGTAAGCACAAATACAAAAAAGAAAACGGCTATATATATATATATATATATATATATATATATATATATATATATATATATATATATATATATATACATATAGATATATAAGAAATCTATTTATATAAATATATATATATATATATATATATATATATTTATATATCACTTTTTACACACACACACACACATATAATATATATGTATAATATATATATATAATAATAATAATATATATGTATATATATATATATATATAATAATATATATATATATATGTATATATATAATAATAATAATATATATATCTTTATATGTAAAAGTTCTTTATATATATAAAAAATAACTTTCACCATTTCACACATACACACACACATTATATATATATATATATATATATATATATATATATATATATATAAAAATATATATGTATATATATATATATATATATATATATATATATATATATATATATATATATATAATTTTTTGATGTGTGTGTGTGTGTGTGTGTGTGTATGATGAGTGTGTGTCTTTGGGTGGGGCTTTTCCTATAAATTTCAGATCCAATGTGAAAGTGTATCATCAAAATTTAGCAAATTTTATCTGGCACAAGAAAATTAAAATTTATGAAGCAATTACTAAACATTCTTATTTTCAACTTCAAAATGAAAATGAATGGTAATGAAGAAAATGAATGATATTGAAAATAAAATAAAAATAATTCTTCGATTTTTGAAAAAAAATAATAAAGAAAATAATTATTTATTTTTTTCCTTTCAAAAAATGGAAGACGAATTGAATATAGGGTTTACTTTAAACAGTGTTTCCCCTCTATTAAAAATTATATACCTATAGGATAAAATTAACTTATACCATCTTATATAAATATATATAAGATCAATTGAGTAAATTATTTATAGGATCTTATATAAGAACTTATAGAACCAGATGATATGCAATATTCCTTCTGTTTTTGCTTAACAGGCGTTGCATGCACTTGTTATTGAGATGGAGGGAAAAAATTTAATTCTTCGAGCATCCATGGAAAATATATTGGCTTATATATTGAATTCAAATTGTAAAATATAGGAAAAAATAGTAAAAGAAAGGAAAGAATAATAAATATATTGATAATAAATAATATAAAAGTGATAAAATAAATAAAGAATATTTGGGACATGAAGGTAAGAGAATGTTTTTATTTGCAGTATATATATATATATATATATATATATATATATATATATATATTTACATATATATATATATATATATATATATATATATATATATATATATATATATATATATATATATATATATATATATATATATATATATATATATATATATATATGGCAAGTAAAATCAATAACTTCAAGAACAAGACAATATAACAATGCAAAGCTTGCAAAGGCCAATCATAATATTCAACATCACAATCTTCATTATATTCATCGTCATAACGCAGATCAACATGGAAACCCAACAAACAACAGGAGAATAATGATAAAAATCCAATATAACCACCAACGTCAAATTCTTCATAAAAAAAAGCAATAATATCCATTATCCATCATCATAGTCATTATCATAATCTTGATCAAAATGAAACCAACAAACTACAAGAGAATAATACAAAAACGTCCATGCTTTCACATCCATAATAAATGCCAGATTTTCATCTGATCATCTATATCAACAATGACAACCATAAAAAAAAAAACAACAATCTTCGTCATAACCCTGTTCTATCTATCATTTTAATCTTGAACAAGGAAAATTCAACAAAATAAAAACAAATAATGCAAAAAGCCTACGTTCGTGCATATATATTGAAGACAAAATCTCCATCCTAATTACCTCAATAAACATCAATGGCCATCAGCGGCAAAATCATCGTGGTCACCATCCTAATCTTGATGAACACTGAATAACCAACAAACTACAAGAAAATACTCTAAAAAGCCAACACTTGTGCATCTATAATTAAATCAAGATCTTCATCTGGTTACCTCTATCAACAACAATCAGCAAAATCTTCATCATAGTCACCATCCTAATCTTGATCGACACTGCAAACCAGCAAACTACAAGAAAATAATACAAAAAGACTAAACTAGTGAATTTATAATTAAGACAAGATCTTCATCTGGTTACCTCTATCAACAACAATGACCATCAACAACAAGATCTTCATCATAGTCCCCATCCTAATCTTGATCAAAACATCAAAACCAACAAACTACAAGAGAATAATACAAAAGCCTACGCTCGTGCATCTATAATGAAGTCAAAATTGTTTATAAAAGGGCCAAAACCTTTTTGAATAAATTATAGGGAGCGGAATTATTTCATACAGATTAATGACTCAATTAGGGCTGGCCTATTTTCCAAAAGAGGCTCGCAATTTTCTTTCTTTATTATAATATACTCTTCTCGGATTATTTTCATTATCGTTTTTCTTGCCTCTTCCTTTAGTGTTTTCATACATTTTATCAATTTCTGCCATCTTTCTTTGTTATAAAATGTTCGGTTAATATTCTTTATCTTCTCTGCATTTTTATTTGTTTTTATCATTTTTATATATCTTTTGGAATTCAGCTTATATATCTTTTGGTCCCTTTCTTTAGTTTATTTTTATTTTTCTTATTCATTCTTGGTATCTCGGGCATTATTATTCATTCATTTTTCAACTTATATTCATTTATTTCATGAATTCATTTATTTTCATATTTTTATCTATCTTATCTTTATGTAATCTATTTAAAGGTATCTTCTTCTTCTTCTTCTT
>JABUQX010037829.1:25000-32500 GCA_015478945.1 Trachelipus rathkii
ATATTATTATTATTATTATTATTATTTTATTATTATTATTAAATGATTTTTTAGGCTCCGGCTCCGGTTCAGTCTATGGCTCCAATATATATCTATATAAGTTAGAGTTATCGTATCGTGATAAAATTTGGAGGGGTGTTAGATGGGAGGTACCCTAATCGTAGCTATGTTTACGTCCCCCATGGGGAAACCCGAGGGGTCCACCCCCCATTAATAATCCGAAGTGCTCGTAATTGCTGAAATTTTTGATTGAGAGGATTCAGAGTTGAAGTTTCTAGAAAAATTGGTATGTGGAATTGAGGAGATGGCTCCGGCACCGGTGCTGGGGCCACTGCGGTGCCGAGTTAAGAAACATTCGTTATAACAACAATACTGGTGTGTTTATATAGGTTATCGAGACCGTAGAGCTCGAATATGATGGTTATAAGTTCGTATAGGGTGTCTAGGACCCCCCTTGAGGGGGTCCTGACTGAAAAAAACACAGAGTGCAAAAAACAAAGGACGAAAGGAGGAAGAAAGGAAAGGATGAAAAGATGAATAAAAGAAAAGGAACGAATGAAAAAGGAGTCTGACACAGAAGTAGTAGGAGTTGGATAGCCGCACCGAGTGCTGGTCCGGTGGGTGCCGAGTTACTTAAAAAATATTTTGTGTATTGATACAATATTGAATGTCTTTATATATGTTATTTGGATCTGTAGATTTTGAAAATAATGGTTTCAAAACCATCAAGAAAAAAAAAAAAAAATAAAAAAAAAAATAAATAAATAAATAAATAAATAAATAAAATTTCTTATTCTTTTTATGTTTATAACTTCCAAATTTACGTTTTTTTACATACCCTAAGCAGTAAATCAGTAAATCAGCCCATCCACCCTACTCTCCTCATCGTCACCTACCATCCCATCCTATGAATATATTGAATCTATTTGATCTATTGATTAAAGGTCATTTTTTACTAAAAATTGTCATGTTTTACATACGCCTAAATCAGTACAACAGTTAAATCAAACCACATCCACTCACCCTCCATCCAATCATGAATCTATTGATCTATTGATCTATTGATCTATTGATTAAAGTCATATTTTTTTACTAAAATTGTCATGTTTTTACATACCTAAATCAGTAATCAGTAATCAAGCCACCGCAACTACCCTCTGTCCAATCATGATTATTGATCTATTGATACTATTATCTATTGATCTATTGATTCAATGATAAGCGTCAAATTTTTACTAAAATTGTCCATGTTTTACATCCATTAAAAGAGAAAATTAGCAATTTTAACCACCATCCAACCAATTGATCTATTGATCTTTGATCTATTGATCTATTGATCTATTGATTAAGGTCAAATTTTTTACTAAAATTGTCATGTTAACGTACATTTAACTCAGTAAATCAGTACTGACCCCACCAAATCTACCATCCAGTATATAACATCGATAAACGAGTAAAAGGATCTATTGGACCTAAGGATCTAGTTAAACTTCGAATTTTTTCTAAAATTGTTTACGTTTACATTCCTAATCAGTAATTCATTGAATGAAACTGAAATCCTTCCAACCCTCCTGTTCATCCTGATCTATTGATCTATTGATCTATTGATTCAAGTCACCTTTCGAGAATCATTTTGGATAAACATAACATAAAAATCAAGTTTTTATACAAAGATCAATCAATATATGTTGACGTCAACACAAAGTTTTTCAATATTTAATAAGCTTACTTAACACCAATCCTAACTATAATATATACACAACGACAAACCTGACATGCCTTAAACATGAATTCCCCACTTAACAGCAGTAAAGTAACTAACATGGAGCGCATACAAGGACGTAACCTATTCACACTTTTTGTCAAGCATATCTCTAACATAACAATGTTAATTTATTATTAACATAGGTATATTTAACTAAAATTTATCAACAACATTGGTTAATTATTATACTGATCAACGAGTATACTCTAACGTATAAGGTTTCCACATCAATAAAGCTAACATGAACGTAACATGAACTAAGAAAATAATGTACAAGGACAAACCTAACACAACTTACACACGGATAAACTGTTAACATTAACAAAAAGTTCCAAACTTAACAACAGTAAAGTACTAACACTGCATGCAAACGTAACCTCTTCTTACTTTTCCAAGGAATTCTACCATATAACCGTTATCTTACACTTGACACAGTAACATTTAGCAAAATTTATCACAACATTTGTTAATTATCATACTGATCAACGAAATATACTCTAACGTAACAAGGTTTCCACATCAATAAAGGCTAACATGATGTAACATGAACTAAGAAAATTAACAGGGTAATATTTAACAAAAATTTAACATATACCGTATCTAACCATCATAATACCTAACGGGTAAAGACAAACAACGTAAAGTTTTTACCCTCTGTAAAGCTAAACTATGAACATTACATACTTAACACACAACAACCAGACCGAAATAAACAGCTATCATTAAACAACTTAGTCAATAAAGCCGAAACTTAGGAGGAAGTAAAAACACGTTTTCATTTTATAACATATAATTTTCACAGAAAACAGTGTTATATAAATACATAAAAACATATAAATACATAAAAAACATGTTGTTTATTTTAAACATATTAATTCATCTAATCAAAGAGAACATAGATTCAAGTTGGGTAAGTCTATATTCATTTCTCTAAAAAATTCAAACCACTTTGAAAGGATTCGTTAACTTATAAATGCTTTCAAGCACGCACTAAACCATTTTTCAGCATATTTTGATTCGGCAGCACTCATTCTCTCATACAAAAGAGAAGTAAATTCATCCAAGCTGATAGTTATTAAAGCATTCCTGTATACAGTATTATACGGGAAACCACATGTTTTGGTGTAAATATCATAGATTACACCATGTGCTATAAGTATTAAGTCCTCAAGTATGTCAACATCGTTAAGATGCGATGTTAATTCGCTTTTTATTTTAAGCAATGCTGTAATATTTTCAGATGTTCGAACTGTGAAACCTATACACGTATGTCTGAAGGTCACACAATCGATAGGTTTCCAGTAGTTGCGTACATCAAGGGTTTTAATATCGTCACACGACGAGAACACAACGTCTATTCTATTAGAACCTCTCACGTTATCTTTCCAGTTAGATATTTCACTGCTAGTCGATATACCAGATGACACACATTTATCCTCTATCCATCCTGCTGCAATATTGATAATCTTGATGAACTCTTCAACACAAATGAATAAAGGTCTATTATTTGAACCTCTGGATGGAATACAAGCAATGTATCGGTATCCATCCGGTTGACGATTAAATATAAATGACACATCGTTGGGAATAACGAAGCTCCTCGTGAAAATATCAACAACAGGTTTAGAGATGCGAGGAGATGCCATCGTACCAGCACAGTGCGAAAAAATGTCCTACTGATGGAAATCGTATGCGTAAACAACCCTTAAATGTAATGAGATTCTTTCTTTCAAACAGAAAAAAGTAAACAAGAATACGACGTAACGAACGAACCATATCAACTCAAAAGGGTATATATTCTCGTTAGACAACAACAACAACAACAACAACAACAACAACAACAACAACAACAACAACAACAACAACAACAACAACAACAACAACAACAACACCAACAACAACAATAACATAGTACAAAAATAAGTTCTTTATATACTAATCATCGAATATATGCTAACGTAACAATGGTTTTCACATTAATAAAGCTAACATAGCATGACCAGAACTAAGAATATATTGTACAATGGCAAAACCTGACACACCTTACGCACGAATAAACTATTAACATTAACAAACTCCCGCGCTTAACAACAGTAAACTACATAACACTTCATACAAAACGTAACCTATTCACACTTTTTCAAGCATATCTCTAACATATCAATGTTAATTTTACATTAACATCGTAATATTTAACAAAAATTTAGCATAACCCTGTCTAAGCATCATACTGACAACAAATATATTGCTAATGTAACAAATTTTTTTACATCAACTTCGTAATATTTAACAAAAATTCATCATAACCTCGTCTAAATATCATAATCCCAAACGAATAATTGCAAACATAACAAAGTTTTAACCAAACATAACATAAAAATAAATTTTTTTTTATCCTGACATAACATAAAAATAAGTTCTTTGAATAAAATATCACAGTAAAGCGTAATAGTTTACTGATTTTAAAGCAGTAAATCAGTAAATCAGTAAATCAAACCACCCATTCCTGCAGTCCCCTACCCATCCACCCGTCTATGATCTATCGACCTATTGATTCAGGTCATATTTCGAGTATCATTTTGGATCAGCAACAGGTAAAGACGTATTATCTAACAAAATCCCTTAACAAAGTGACCAATCTATCAAAGATACCAGCATCTCGAACTATGAATTGACACTATCTTCATCAAAGTGTCACACGTCTCGAGTATAACATCATTTGAACTATGAATAAACGTAGACATTAGCAAAATTCTCGGGCAAACCTGACATTACTCAACAAAAACTTAACCTAGACTCACGTTTTCTAACACATCATCGTCAGGTAACACAGTAATATCTTACAAAACTCAACATTTCTCTACCAAATCAGTGTTAATTTCACCCTGTCATAGTAATATTTAACATAACGTACCTAACTTACGAATAAACAGGTTTCATTAACCAAGAGTATCTAAAGCAACACACCACCTCCCGAGAGAAAACCCAGGGGGGATGCGCCCCTTGAAAGGGTGTGAATCTTGAGAGGGGGGATCACCCCGAAGGGGTGTAAGCGGGCTTTGGGCCTCAGCCCGAAGGGCTGAGGCCTTACCCCTCCTTCGGAGGGGTAATGCCCGCTTACACCCCTTCGGGGTGATCCCCCCTCTCAAGATTCACACCCTTTCAAGGGGCGCATCCCCCCTGGGTTTTCTCTCGGGAGGTGGTGTGTTGCTTTAGATACTCTTGGTTAATGAAACCTGTTTATTCGTAAGTTAGGTACGTTATGTTAAATATTACTATGACAGGGTGAAATTAACACTGATTTGGTAGAGAAATGTTGAGTTTTGTAAGATATTACTGTGTTACCTGACGATGATGTGTTAGAAACGTGAGTCTAGGTTAAGTTTTTGTTGAGTAATGTCAGGTTTGCCCGAGAATTTTGCTAATGTCTACGTTTATTCATAGTTCAAATGATGTTATACTCGAGACGTGTGACACTTTGATGAAGATAGTGTCAATTCATAGTTCGAGATGCTGGTATCTTTGATAGATTGGTCACTTTGTTAAGGGATTTTGTTAGATAATACGTCTTTACCTGTTGCTGATCCAAAATGATACTCGAAATATGACCTGAATCAATAGGTCGATAGATCATAGACGGGTGGATGGGTAGGGGACTACAGGACTGGGTGGTTTGATTTACTGATTTACTGATTTACTGCTTTAAAATCAGTAAACTATTACGCTTTACTGTGATATTTTATTCAAAGAACTTATTTTTATGTTATGTCAGGATAAAAAAATTTTATTTTATGTTATGTTTGCAATTATTCGTTTGGGATTATGATATTTAGACGAGGTTATGATGAATTTTTGTTAAATATTACGAAGTTGATGTAAAAAATTTGTTTACATTAGCAATATCTTTGATTGTTAGTATGATGCTTAGACATGGTTATGCTAAATTTTTGTTAAATATTACGATGTTAATGTAAAATTAACATTGATATGTTAGAGATATGCTTGAAAAAGTGTGAATAGGTTACGTTTTGTATGAAGTGTTATGTAGTTTACTGTTGTTAAGCGCGGGAGTTTGTTAATGTTAATAGTTTATTCGTGCGTAAGGTGTGTCAGGTTTTGCCATTGTACAATATATTCTTAGTTCTGGGCATGCTATGTTAGCTTTATTAATGTGAAAACTGTTACGCTAGCACATATTCGTTGATTAGTATATAAAGAACTTATTTTTGTACTATGTTATTGTTGTTGTTGTTGTTGTTGTTGTTGTTGTTGTTGTTGTTGTTGTTGTTGTTGTTGTTGTTGTTGTTGTTGTTGTTGTTGTTGTTGTTGTTGTTGTTGTTGTCTAACGAGAATATATACCCTTTTGAGTTGATATGGTTCGTTCGTACGTCGTATTCTTGTTTACTTTCTTCTGATTGGTTGAAAGAAAGAATCTCATTACATTTAAGGATTGTTTACGCATACGATTTCCGTCAGTAGGACATTTTTCGCTGTGCTGGTACGATGGCATCTCCTCGCATCTCTAAACCTGTTGTTGATATTTTCACGAGGAGCTTCGTTATTCCCAACGATGTGTCATTTATATTTAATCGTCAACCGGATGGATACCGATACATTGCTTGTATTCCATCCAGAGGTTCAAATAATAGACCTTTATTCATTTGTGTTGAAGAGTTCATCAAGATTATCAATATTGCAGCAGGATGGATAGAGGATAAATGTGTGTCATCTGGTATATCGACTAGCAGTGAAATATCTAACTGGAAAGATAACGTGAGAGGTTCTAATAGAATAGACGTTGTGTTCTCGTCGTGTGACGATATTAAAACCCTTGATGTACGCAACTACTGGAAACCTATCGATTGTGTGACCTTCAGACATACGTGTATAGGTTTCACAGTTCGAACATCTGAAAATATTACAGCATTGCTTAAAATAAAAAACGAATTAACATCGCATCTTAAGGGGAGAACATACTTGAGGACTTAATACTTATAGCACATGGTGTAATCTATGATATTTACACCAAAACATGTGGTTTCCCGTATAATACTGTATACAGGAATGCTTTAATAACTATCAGCTTGGATGAATTTACTTCTCTTTTGTATGAGAGAATGAGTGCTGCCGAATCAAAATATGCTGAAAAATGGTTTAGTGCTGCTGAAGGCATTTATAGTTACATCCTTTCAAAGGGTGTTGAATTTTTAGAGAGATATATAGAACTTACCCAACTTGAATCCTATGTTCTCTGATTAGATGAATTAATATATTTAAAATAAACATGTTTTTATGTATTTATATGTTTTTATGTATTTATATAACGCTCTGTTTTCAATGAAAATTATGTTATAAAAATGAAAACTTGTTTTACTTCCCTCGTAAGTTCGCTTTATTGACTAAGTTGTTAATGATAGCTGTTTATTCATCTGGTTGTTGTGTGTTAAGTATGTTATGTTCATAGTTTAGCTTTACAGAGGGTAAAACTTTACGTTGTTTGTCTTTACCCGTTAGGTATTATGATGGTTAGATACGGTTATGTTAAATTTTTTGTTAAATATTACAGATTATTTTCTTAGTTCATGTTACATCATGTTAGCTTTATTGATGTGGAAACCTTGTTACGTTAGAGTATATTCGTTGATCAGTATGATAATTAACCAATGTTGTGATAAATTTTTGCTAAATGTTACTGTGTCAGTGTAAGATTAACGTTAATATGGTAGAGATATCCT
>JABUQX010037829.1:50000-52500 GCA_015478945.1 Trachelipus rathkii
CATAAGTTATTGCTACTATAATCACTACTAAAGAACAACTTTACACTTGAGGATTATCTCATTTAGCTTTTACTTTTTTAGCTCTATAATCACTAGGTTTTCTACCCAATTACTTATTCTCCTTTGCCCCAATAATTCACCCTCCTGATAGCTTTGACCCTTTTGACTCCTCCTACCTCAATTTCAATGGACGAAATGAACAATTTTCGTAACAACCTGAACAATGAAGTAAATCCTCTTCTCTTACCAACTGAGCTAGATGATTTGTATAAAGGCCGTGAATGCCTTAATTTTATAAGTATCAACATAGAAGCCTTCAAAGCTTCATGAAAGACCTATCTAACTAACTCTTCATAGTGGTAAATTTCCTTGTATTGTCCTTACCGAGACCTTTCTAAAAAATTATAACAAAGACCTATATGCCCTATCAGGTTATGATATATTCCATGTTTGCCGTAATGAAAAAAAAGGAGGAGGTGTCTCAGTGCTTATTAAAAAGTGTCTAAAAGCAAAAGAAATTTTCTCAGTCATTAACTCTGACATCGAAGCTCTTGGCGTAACATTTAAAGAGGGATCTAAAACAATTAACTTATTAGGTGTTTATAGACCACCACAAGGAAGTAGGGTGAACTTTATACAAAAACTCGATGAACTATGCATTTCTACACTGATAAGTGGGATCTCTGTAATAGCTGGTGACTTTAATATTGACGTATCTAGCAGTAATACCAATTCTTGTGGAAAAAAATTGCTAATTGACACTATGACGTCAAACGGTTACCTAAACTATATTACAAAAATTACACGGCCAAATGAACACAATAACCCCACTATCATTGACCATATATGGTCAAATAATCGTGGCACAACTAAATCCTTTAGACTACACGCTGACCTCTCAGACCACTACCCATGCATCCTGACATTTGAATCTTCTACTGTTCCCCTAGTGCAACAGAAAATAGAATATAGGCTAATATCAGAAGACCGTAAACAGACAATTATACACCAAGGAAAAAACACAGATTTCTCCTTTGCTCTCAACGATAATCTCTCATTAGATGAAAAATACAAAAATTTTAGTTCCATTCTTTACGACACGTATGATAAAAACTTTCCAATAAAACACAAAACAATCTCAGAAAAGAGGTCAATGAATAAATGGCTGACTAAAGCATTACTAACCTCAATTAGACAAAAACACAAACTACATAAAAGTGACCGATGCATGTTTACACAGAATACTCCTCTACACTTAAAAAACTAATAAGGAAATCCAAAGCTAGTTTCTTTGCCGATAAGTTCAACCAGACTCAATCCAACCCACGTTCCCAATGGAGCATCATTAACGACATCTTAAACCGACACAATAAACACAAAACAAAAATAGAACAATTAAAAATAGGTGATGAAATAGTCACGAATAAGCAACGCATAGTCAATGAATTGAACTCCTACTTTACTACCGTAGGGGCAGCTTTAGCAGCCGAAGTTCCAGAAACAGAGAGGGTCTTTGCCGACTATTTAAGACCACACGAAGGGCAGAACTTTGCATTCGAAAGAATATCAACCTCTGACGTGGAGTGTGTTATAAATGGTCTCATGAATAAAGGCTCTGACCTTCAGAGTGTCCCGAACTGGATATACAAACACTGCAAAAAAGAAATCTCACCTATTTTAGCCTCTCTCTATAACAATTCAATTGACTTACATCACTATCCAACTGACTTAAAAATTGCAAAAGTTATCCCTGTTCCCAAAAGCTCTGACACCTCCCTTCCGAAAAACTCTCGTCCGATTTCAATCCTACATACAACTGGTAAAATCTTTGAAAAGTTAGTCCATGCTCAACTTACTAATTACTTGCATGTAAACGGGCTTCTCTCTCAGAATCAATTTGGCTTCACCAAAAACCGCAACACAGAGGATGCTCTGATATTCCTTACTGAAAAACTATACAAAGCACTAAATGAAAAACAAACATGTGTACTTTTACTGTTAGATTTCTCGAAAGCTTTCGATGTAGTTCCGCACAACCTACTCTTAAACAAATTAGAGAGACTTGGTATCAGTAATGGTTCACTACAATGGTTTCAATCATACTTATCTGACCGAACACAATACGTCAGCTTAGGAGACACATCATCCCCACCTGCCTCAATTACCCACGGTGTCCCTCAGGGCTCCATACTTGGGCCACTATTCTTTAATATATATACAAATGACTTTCAAAATTGTCACAATTCAATACACTCTCAGTATGCTGATGACACTGCAATCTTAATATCAGACCGTAATATAAACACACTTAACGAAAAAGTAAATAATGAACTAAAAAACATTATAACATGGGTAGAGGCAAACAGACTCTCCCTAAATCTACAAAAAAACAAATTACCTAGTAATAACAAATCAAAAGAACCCTATTCAACTAAATGTAAGAGCAAAAGATATAATTATAAATCGGTTATCGTCTGCCAAGTTATTAGGTGTTATCCTT
>JABUQX010037830.1:0-2500 GCA_015478945.1 Trachelipus rathkii
CCCGACGATGAAAATAAATTAACAAAACGCTTTATAAAACAAAATGACAGACGCAAGTCAACAAGGTTATTACCATTAAAAAATAAAAAATAAAAAAAATAAATAAAAAATAAAAAAAAAAAAAAAAATAAAAAAAAAAAATAAAAAAAAAAAAAAAAAAAAAAAAAAAAAAAAAAAAAAAAAAAAAATAAAAAAAATAAAAAAAATCTAAAAAAATAAAAAATAAAAAAACACCCATGAAGGTAGCTGAGTAAAAAATATGGGCCCAAAAAAGGTCAAGGCCAAAAAGGTCGCGGTCAAAAAAAGGTCAAAAAGGTCAAGGTCAAAAAGGGGGCGGAGCTACGTTCTCCAATATGACTCCCCTACTACTCCCCCCTCTGTCCCTCCGTCGGCTCGAACCCCCTAAGAAGAATATAAAAAGAAAAAATAATATTTTCTCCAAATATATTATAAAGTGGTATTTGGCAACTTTTTCTCCCGAGACAATGCAGCTTTCAAGGTCTTTCAAGGTCAATCGGAGCCTGCACTGAAGATTTTTACTAATATTAATATGGAGTTATTAATAAATATTAGAATAAATTAAATTTTTTTTTAAGTTTCTTCGATGAAATAACTTCCTGAAATTAAAAATGTTATTTATTTTCCTGTAGATGCTATAGTTTTCTAGTTACATGCCTGAACTTTTCGGGATGCTGGACTATATTTTATTATTATATAATATATATATAATATATTATATATATATAATATATATGATATAGTATATATATATATATTATATAATATATATATATATATATATATATATATATATATTGAGACTGTTGTGTTATAGGAAGAATGGGTCATTTTTGAATTTAAAAAAATAAGTAAAAAATTAAAAAATTGCTGGAGCATTAATAATTTTGCCTCGCTCGATAAGATAAAATTTACGGCATTTTAAGAAGGTCGTTTCCGTGGCAAATCGACGCGCGAATGGAATTCTATTCTTATGAAACTTGTTTAACAACATTACAAAAATCAAATCCGATGTTTGGGAAATGATGTCTTTGGGGGAGATTATATATATATAATATATATATACTATATTATATAGTTAAATATATATATATATAATATATATATATATATAGTAATATTAGTATATATATATATATATATATATTTTATATAGAGGATATATATAGATATATATATAATGATATATATATATATATATATATCTTAATATATATATATATATATATATAGTATATATATCTATAAATATATATATATAGTAAATATTTATATATATAATATAATATATAATATATATATATATATTATATATTATATATATATATATATATATATATATATAGTATTTGTTACAAAAAAAAAACAAATGAAAAGTGCATCATTATCTTTTCATCAAAAATTGGCAAAGCTGAAAATTAAAGTCATTTTTATTCAAGGAAGCATCTTCAGGCGTCACAAATTAAAACGGTCCTACCACGATGTGAAAACATTATCATTGCATTTTTTATGAATATTTTAAGGATAATTAAAATTGTGAATATCACGCAAATATTTGACACAATCTCACTACTCTTAAAGTCATTAAATTAATTGATTCCATTGTAAAAAAAAAAAAAAAATAAAAAAAAAATTTCATGACTGCTTTCTGGCATCATTTCCTTTGTTTACATATTTCGTAAGAATAGAATTTTTCGGTAAGACAGCGAAATAGCAATCGTACGGAATTTGTCAAAATTCTTACGTTTGGTGAGAATATTCTCAATTTTTTCTTAAAATTTGACAAAACGAACGGTTTTTTTGAGACACGTTCTTATTTTTCGTAAGAATTCGTAAGAATATTGCCAAAACGAAAACGGCTCTAAATAGCATTTATAGCAACTTTAGATGCTAAATTAATGCATAATGCACATGGAAACGCGGTAAATGAGTGGCATTAGTTTAACAGGGAGCTTGCGCCTCCCGTGCCCCCGACCGTGAGCTGCTGGAAATATAAATATATCTTATCTCTTTGTAACAAAAAGTAATATATATAGCATATAATTTTTTTTAAAAATGAAAGCACTGGCAGTATTAGTCATGAGTAAATGAAATTTGCAGACAACTTTTTTCAAGGCTCATTTTCTAATTTATTTTTTAAAACTTTCGTCTCACTACGCAGATCAATTTAGAACATTTCTTCTGAGTTTCATTAATTAAACAGTGTAAATCAGCTGGTGTCTTATAATTGATAATTTCGTTCATAGTTATAAATATGATATTTGGAAGCCTACTTTTTCATATAATAATTTAAAAACAAAGTTTTATCACAGAATATTAAGTACATTATATCAAAACTATATATTAAAAAAAAAAAAAAGTTCGAAAAAAAAACTTCCTATAACAAAGCATGGCCATGATACACCAAAAATGTACCGAATAAAAGTACCGAGTTTTTCGGTACCGGTACACAAAAATTTGATTGGGCGATACCGTTACATCG
>JABUQX010037830.1:15000-17500 GCA_015478945.1 Trachelipus rathkii
TGGAATGTGGTTGTTGTTTTGTGTCGATTCTGTTTCTTGCTTTGCTGCTGGTGAAGATGTTGCTTCATGGATTGTTGTTTTTGTTGTTGAAACTGTTGTTGTTGTTGCTGTTGTTCTTGTGTTGATGCCGTTTGTAATATGGGTATAGTAAAGTCCATGGTGTTTAGGGCATTGCTGCTGCGTTGCATTTGGTAATGCTCCTTGAGCGACCTTTCAGTGTGAGAAAATAATAAATAATAATAATGATAATAATAATAATAATATTAATATTAATAATAATAATAATAATGAATAATAATAAATAATAATAATAATAATAATAATAATAATAATAATAATAATAATAATAATAATAATAATAATAATAATAATAATAATAATAATAATAATAATAATAATAATAATTAATAATAATAATAATAATAATAAATAATTTTAAATTAATGATAAAATTTCAAAAATATTCTTCTAACAACAATATTAACAATGTAATATATTTAATAACAATAATATGCATTATTAATCGTCGTCTGATAATGATAATAATAATAATATTAATAATAAGAAGAAGAAGAAGAAGAAGAAGAAGAAGAAGAAGAAGAAGAAGAAGAAGAAGAAGAAGAAGAAGAAGAAGAAGAAGAAGAAGAAGAAGAAGAAGAAGAAGAAGAAGAAGAAGAAGAAGAAGAAGAAGAAGAAGAAAATTGAATAGGGGTCATTGCAGTTTGAAAATAAAATTTGTAGTGATTGGACATGTTGAATCTGCTTCATGCGTTGGGGATGTTGTTGGCATTGTTTCGTTGTCATGGCTGTTGTTGTTGTTGTTGTTGCTTTTGTCACTGCTGATGTTGTTGTTGTAGATTTTGTGATGAAGAAGAAGTTCTACTAATGGGCAGAAAAAATTCAGAGTTAAAACCATACAGTAATAAATAGTATTAAATAATAATAATAATAGTAATAATAATAATATAATATAATAGTCGTAATAATGCAATAATTAATAATAAAATATATATAATAATAATAAATAATAATAATAATATAATAATATAAAATAATAATCAATAATATATAATATAATAATAATAATATAATAATAATAAATAGAGTCACCATACGAAACCTGGCTGAAATATGCGCCGTTTGGTTGTCTGCTGTAATCTCTTCTCTCTCTCTCTCTCTCTCTCTCTCTGTCTCTTCTCTCTCTCTCCTCTCTCTTCTCTCTCTGCTCTCTCTCTCTTCTCTGAGTTCAGGAATATTTAAATACTACTTTTCGTCTTTGTGTTTAGATCGTAATAATAATAAGAATAATAATAATAATAATAATAATAATAATAATAATAATATATAATAATTAATAATAATATATATAATAATATAATAAAATATAATAACTAATTATAATTATATAATATAATAATAATAATAATGAAAGGGGGGTGAGGGGTGTGTATATGCATTTGTGTAGACGTGTATAAAACAACTCCATGCGTTTTGATGACTGCGTCATCAACGAACGCTCGTGTGCGCCCGCCTACGGCACGCACAAGTGTATGTAAATATACAAAGTCGGGTTAGGGCAACAGGGGGTAGGGTGAATAATAATAATAATAATAATAACGAAAGGGGGTGAGGGGGGTGTATATGCAATTGTGTAGACGTGTATATAAAACCTCACATGCGTTGATGACTGCGTTATCAACGAACGCTCGTGTGTGTCAGCCTACGGCTCGCACAAGTGTATGTAAATATACAAAGGGGTTAGGGCATAAGGGGGGTTGGGTGGATAATAATAACAATAATAATAAAAATAATAATAATAATAATAATAATAATAATAATAATAATAATAATAATAATAATAATATACATAATAATAATAATTATAATATTAATAACGAAAGGGGGATGATTAGTCGTGGTATTAGTAGTAGTAGTAGTATTTGCCGTCGTCGTCGTCGTGGTAGTAGTAGTAGTAGTGGTAGTAGTAGTAGTAGTAGTTGTCGTAGTAGTAGTAGTAGTAGTAGTATATATATATTATATATAATATAATATATATATATATATATATTATATATAAATAATTATATATATTAATATATATATATATATATATATATATATATATATATATATAATACAATGAAAGTTTCTTTACATTTACAAGAAACCCATGCAGGGATTTAGAGCCCTGAGGCTAAGGTCTTATCTCGAGTTCACGGTTCATTAGCTATAATTGACCGCGAACTAAAGTTAATCTACCTTGAACTCAAAAGGCAAAATTGACCATTCTTCCATTTATTTCGTATATATAAGTTAAAATGCCCATAGAACGATCTTCGAACTCTAATAAGGGAAAAAATTTATTTATAAATATTATTTATTATACTAACCGATAGGCCCATTCAGCGAGGCCAGATAAGCTAAGGTCTGTTGACCACGGCCATGCTGAAGGTGCTGCGAGGACGAGGTTCGAGTTTCACCTCGTCCTAATTTTATATAT
>JABUQX010037831.1:0-21452 GCA_015478945.1 Trachelipus rathkii
TAGTGTGCTGATTAGTTATGGAATTTCAGATTGTTTAACCGTTACATTTAGCAAACGAAACACTTATACATATATATATATATATATATATATATATATATATATATATATATATATATATATATATATATATATATATATATCTAATATATATATATATATATATATATATAGCATATATATATATATATATATATATATATATATATTCTATATTGATATCTATGTTTACCTATATATATATATACTGCTCATATATATATATATATATATATATATATCTCTGTGTGTGTGTGTGTGTAATATTATTGATGTGTGTGTGTGTGTGTGTCCTTTGGGTTGCACCAAAGAGAATAAAAAAAAGTTTTATGAATTACTAAAGGAGAAAGTTTTGGCTTTTTAGAACTTACTCCTCCTCACTCTCACTCCTCCACGGTTTCGTTCTGTGGATGTTGCTTTAGGTATTTCGGGTGTATCTCTTCTGCCTGCTCGCTCTAAATTCCATATGACTCCTCCCCTCAATCGTCTTTATTTAATGTCATTATTTAGTTTAATATGAGGATGTTGTTATTTTAAAAAGTGAGACAGCATGAATGATATTCTCTTAAGAGAGATATACAGTAGTTGACCAACCAGGCTATGGATCAAGTATAAGCTTAAAATATCAAATATGTTATGATTTTCTTAACTCTTAAACGGGATTAAAAATGAAGCATTAATTATATATTAAGGAAAATCAAAGAAGTCCAACCACAAGTCCAATACCTTAGAAGATAGATATAAATTTCGTTCCATTAATTTAATCTCAACAGTGAAACTTGACGTCGGTACTTTGACATTTGTTTCTTTTCGTGTTACTATGGCGGTAAGTATGACAAAACTGCGCCCATGCACATGAAATTTTTTGAACATTGGGAATCATAAACTTGCTCTCTTTGACTACCTCTTTCAAACCATCTTGTTTCTTCTAAAATTCACCTGCATCTTCCAACGTTTTAAATCCCTCTTCAATTTTGAAACTTTGGTCCATATTCACTTCAGAATTTGGGTTGGTGGGTTATGGATATTTCTTTTTTTTTTTTTTTGGTCTCTGTTATTACCATTTTAACTTAAAACTACCTCGATTAGGGCGATGAGTTTTAATTGTCTGAATAATAATAATAATAATAATAATAAAGCAATAATAATATATTAATAATAATAATAATAATAATAATAATAATAATAACTCAACAATGTGTAAGCAATAATAATAATAATAATGTGGAAACACCTACTACTATTACTACTGCACTTACTATACTACTACTACTAACACACTACTAATAATAATAATAATAATAATAATAAAAATATAAACAATAATAATAATAATAATAATAATAATATTAATAATAATAATAAATAATAATAATAATAATAATAATAATAATAATAATAATAATAATAATAATAATAATAATATCTAATAAATAATAATAATATAATAATAATAATAATAATAATAATAATAGTGTATGTGTGTGCTGTGTGTGTGTGTGGTGTGTGTGTGTATTATTATTATTATTATTATTGTGTGTAATATTAATACCCTAAAACTCGTTGAAAAGAATTCTTGTCTTAAACGTATCAAAATGTTGGCTGGTGTTCTTGCTCTGATCATCAGTTCATTTGATTAGAGACACATCATTCCCTCGTATAGAATTTCTAGGGGTGCACAAGGGATACATTCTCATGACGCAATTTTGAATAGATACATAATGACGTTCAAAATTGCCACAGTTAAAGAACTGTGGCAATTTTGATTATTGTGTTGAGAAGTAAACTCCGATAAACACTGAACTAAAAAAAGCATTATCATTTCTCCTAAGCTAGATGAGATTATCTTATTTTTGACTGTGAAATCGAGTGTTACAGGGTTGATAATGGGTAATTGGTATCCGTTTGTCTCAGATAAATTGTCTTTCGAGAGACATTAATATTCATGTTGGCAATATCTACAGAATGGTGTTATTAAAATTATGGACTTAGCTCCAAAATACATTTTAAACCGCCACTACAGTCACCTATTCTAGTTTCTTGCAATATAGAGTGGTACCATTAAGTTCTTATTACAACCCTCTGAACTCTTAAAAAAAATTGTTTATTATGACGATCATTCATGATTGTTCTCTTAGGTAGAAATAACGATATTGTTTGAGAGAATAACTTATTTTAAGGCATTCCACTACTTTAACATAATTGTTATCGTTGTGTTTGTTTATTTTTGTATTGGTCTGTTTTTATACATACTTAATTCTTATATTGCTCTTATTTTAATAACGTTAATTAACCATATCTTTTAGTAGCATAAATAAATGCGCTAAACGTCAGAGACTAAAAACTAATGCTGGAACCTCTCCTTCCTGTATTACCAGGTTCAACAATTTTAGAAATGAGAATGCAACTCTAGTTTTCTATAACTTGCCCTGTGCTGAATGAATCTTTCAGATATCTTCGCCTTTTTGCCATAAATTGCAAGTAAAAATAAACTCTCTGACGATCATTTTGTCTGCAGACCAAACTGTTGACGAAGTACCTGTATCCAATTAATAACCAAATAACTCTATACTACATATAAGCAATATACCCTCTAACCAAGTTTACAGAGACCATCTCATACGAGAGCATCGATGAACTGTATATTTCAAAACAAAAACTCAGGAATATATGAACCCCTGTTTTTATACCTAAAAAATAAAATATAGCATCTATTTTTTTAACTTTAGAAAAAAATATATCCTTTGCAATATATCAAATATATATTATAATATATATATATATATATATAATATTATAATATATATATATATTATATTATGTATAATATATATATTATATATATATATATATATATATATAATATATATATATATATATATATATAATATATATATTTATATATATATATATATATATATATATATTACCATATATTAAATTTAATGAATCATATACTATATAAGTTTACAGTAATTTTTCTAAAAATTTATCAACAACATTGAAATTATTTGGTAAAATTCTTAAATTGGAGTTTTTAACTGAGTGAGTAATATAATTTATTATTCATGATCAATTTGATAAAATAACAATTAGTTTATTCAATATGATGCTCTTTCCACAATAAAAGTACAGAGAATAAAAGTAAATTTGTTATATTAAGTATTTAATAGGGCGTCTAAAAATTGACGTTATTTATTATTATATGAATAATATTATTCAATATATTGATTTATTTTATATATTATTACTCAAATATTTATTATTCATTATAATGTATGTGATATATCATACATATTTATTACTCAATTAAAAAAATTTTATAACTTCTTATAAATTACGCTTAGTTTCTCAATTTTCAAACATAAAATTTAGAACTTATATAATATAAGTACCCAAATATTATTAGACATCCGTTATCAGCATTGTTTATTATTTTTTATGTGATATAAATATCTTATAAATTATTGAGAGAGTTTTTAAAACGGTATTTTCTAGCATTTTGATAAAAAATATATGAGTGATTATTCATTGAATGTAATATACTATTAATATTTATTATCCCAATAAACCTGAAACGTTGGATAGTTTATCCATACTTTTAGTGTCTTAAATTAAATATGATACGTATATATATATTTTTATATTAGAAATTTCAAATATGTTGTTTTTATATAACACGAAATTGTGCCACATTACAATAGTTGGGAAACCTGTTTTAATAAAAAATTTTAACTTCTAAAATTACGCTTTTTCTTAAATTTTCACATTACAAATTTAGAACTCTTAAAAGGACGATTTTTCCTAAATTTCAACATTTGAAATTATTTGGTAAATCTTAAAATTGAGTTTTTAACGGTATTTTCAGCATTTGAAAAAATAATGTGTTTCATTGAAATGCAATTCAAAGCAGAGAAGCGAATTTTATAATAATAGTTTAGGTGTCTTAAATTGACGTTTTTTTAATGAAATTTCAATATTTGTTTTTATATACCAAATATTTCATTAGTTGTGAAAACCTGTTTTAATAAAAAATTATAACTTCTAAAATTACGCTTTTTCTTAAATTTTCACATTACAAATTTAGAACTCTTAAAAGTACGATTTTTCCTAAATTCCAACATTTGAAATTATTTTGGTAAATCTTAAAATTGAGTTTTTAAAGGTTTGAGCATTTGAAAAAATAATGTGTTTCATTGAAATGCAATTTCAAAAAGCAGAAAAGTGAATTTATTAATAGTTTTAGGTGTCTTAAATTGACGTTTTTTAATGAAATTTCAATATTTGTTTTTATATACCAAATATTTCATTAGTTTTGAAAACCTGTTTTAATAAAAAAATTTAACTTTTAAAATTACGCTTTTTCTTAAATTTTCACATTACAAATTTAGAACTCTTAAAAGTACGATTTTTCCTAAATTTCAACATTTGAAATTATTTGGTAAATCTTAAAATTGAGTTTTTAACGGTATTTTCAGCATTTGAAAAAATAATTAATGTGTTCATTGAAATGCTATTTAAAGTTTTAGGTGTCTTAAATTGAGTTTTTTTAATGAAATTTCAATATTTGTTTTTATATACAAAATATTTCATTAGTTGTGAAAACCTGTTTTAATAAAAAATTTTAACTTCTAAAATTACGCTTTTTCTTAAATTTTCACATTACAAATTTAGCTCTTAAAAGTACGATTTTTCCTAAATTTCAACATTTGAAATTATTTGGTAATTTAAAATTGAGTTTTTAACGGTATTTTCAGCATTTGAAAATATAATGTGTTTCATTGAAATGCTATTTCAAAAAGCAGAAAAGTGAATTTATTAATAGTTTTAGGTGTCTTAAATTGACGTTTTTTAATGAAATTTAATATTGTTTTTATATAAAATATATTAATTAGTTTTGTGAAAACCTGTTTTAATAAAAAATTATAACTTCTAAAATTACGCTTTTTCTTAAATTTTCACATTACAAATTTAGAACTCTTAAAAGTACGATTTTTCCTAAATTTCAACATTTGAAATTATTTGGTAACTCTTAAAATTGAGTTTTTAACGGTATTTTCAGCATTTGAAAAAATAATGTGTTTCATTGAAATGCAATTTCAAAAAGCAGAAAAGAGAATTTATTAATTGTTTTAGGTGTCTTAAATTGACGTTTTTTAATGAAATTTCAATATTTGTTTTTATATACCAAATATTTCATTAGTTGTGAAAACCTGTTTTAATAAAAAATTTTAACTTCTAAAATTACGCTTTTATTAGGACCATATTAGGTCGCTAAAACTCTTTAAAAAGTAACGATTTTTTCCTAAATTAACATTGAAATTATTCTGGTAAATCTTAAATTCGAGTTTTTAATCGTATTGTTCAGCACTTGAAAAAAATAATGTGTTTCATGTGAAAACAATTATCAAAAAAGCTGAAAAGTGATTTATAATATTTCAAAGTGTCTTAATTACGTTTTTTAATGAAATTTCAATATTTGTTTTTATATACCAAATATTTCATTAGTTTTGAAAACCTGTTTTAATAAAAAAAATTTAACTTCTAAAATTACGCTTTTTCTTAAATTTTCACATTACAAATTTAGAACTCTTAAAAGTACGATTTTTCCTAAATTTCAACATTTGAAATTATTTGGTTAATTCTTAAAATTGAGTTTTTAACGGTATTTTCAGCATTTGAAAAAATAATGTGTTTCATTG
Source organism: Trachelipus rathkii (assembly GCA_015478945.1). Lineage (NCBI taxonomy): Eukaryota > Metazoa > Arthropoda > Malacostraca > Isopoda > Trachelipodidae > Trachelipus > Trachelipus rathkii. Next base: position 5,742 of record JABUQX010037831.1, read on the forward strand.
AAATGCAATTTCAAAAAGCAGAAAAGAGAATTTATTAATTGTTTTAGGTGTCTTAAATTGACGTTTTTTAATGAAATTTCAATATTTGTTTTTATATACCAAATATTTCATTAGTTGTGAAAACCTGTTTTAATAAAAAATTTAACTTCTAAAATTACGCTTTTTCTTAAATTTTCACATTACAAATTTAGAACTCTTAAAAGTACGATTTTTCCTAAATTTCAACATTTGAAATTATTTGGTAAATCTTAAAATTGAGTTTTTAACGGTATTTTTTATCAATTTTAAAAAAAATAATGTGTTTCATTGAAATGCTATTTCAAAAAGCAGAAAAGTGAATTTATTAATAGTTTTAGGTGTCTAAATTGACGTTTTTAATGAAATTTCAATATTTGTTTTTATATACCAAATATTTCATTAGTTGTGAAAACCTGTTTAATTAAAAAATTTTAACTTCTAAAATTACGCTTTTTCTTAAATTTTCACATTACAAATTTAGAACTCTTAAAAGTACGATTTTTCCTAAATTTCAACATTTGAAATTATTTGGTAAATCTTAAAATTGAGTTTAACTGTATTTTCAGCATTTGAAAAAATAATGTGTTTCATTGAAATGAAATTCAAAAAGCATTAAAAGTGAATTTATTAATATTTTAGGTGTCTTAAATTGACGTTTTTTAATGAAATTTCAATATTTGTTTTTATATACCAAATATTTCATTAGTTGTGAAAACCTGTTTTAATTAAAAAATTATTAAACTTCTAAAATTACGCTTTTTCTTAAATTTTCACATTACAAATTTAGAACTTTTAAAGTACGATTTTTCCTAAATTTCAACATTTGAAATTATTTGGTAAATCTTAAAATTGAGTTTTTAACGGTATTTTCAGCATTTGAAAAAATAATGTGTTTCATTGAAATGCAATTTCAAAAAGCAGAAAAGAGAATTTATTAATTGTTTTAGGTGTCTTAAATTGACGTTTTTTAATGAAATTTCAATATTATTTGTTTTTTTATACCAAATATTTCATTAGTTGTGAAACTGTTTTAATAAAAAAATTTAACTTCTAAAATTACGCTTTTTCTTAAATTTTCATATTACGAATTTAAAACTCTTAAAAGTACGATTTTTCCTAAATTTCAACATTTGAAATTATTTGGTAAATCTTAAAATTGAGTTTTTAACGGTATTTTCAGCATTTGAAAAAATAATGTGTTTCATTGAAATGCAATTTCAAAAAAGCTGAAAAGTGAATTTATTAATAGTTTTAGATGTCTTAAATTGACGTTTTTTAATGAAATTTCAATTTTTTTTTTTATATACCAAATATTTCATTAGTTTTGAAAACCTGTTTTAATAAAAAAAATTAACTTCTAAAATTACGCTTTTTCTTAAATTTTCACATTACAAATTTTAGAACTCTTAAAAAGTACGATTTTCCTAAATTTCATTATTTGGTTAATCTTAAAATTGAGTTTTTAACGGTATTTTCAGCATTTGAAAAAATAATGTGTTTCATTGAAATGCAATTTCAAAAAGCAGAAAAGAGAATTTATTAATTGTTTTAGGTGTCTTAAATTGACGTTTTTTAATGAAATTTCAATATTTGTTTTTATATACCAAATATTTCATTAGTTGTGAAAACCTGTTTTAATAAAAAATTTAACTTCTAAAATTACGCTTTTTCTTAAATTTTCACATTACAAATTTAGAACTCTTAAAAGTACGATTTTTCCTAAATTTCAACATTTGAAATTATTTGGTAAATCTTAAAATTGAGTTTTTAACGGTTTTTTCAGCATTTGAAAAAATAATGTGTTTCATTGAAATGCTATTTCAAAAAGCAGAAAAGTAAATTTATTAATAGTTTTAGGTGTCTTAAATTGACGTTTTTTAATGAAATTTCAATATTTGTTTTTATATACCAAATATTTCATTAGTTGTGAAAACCTGTTTTAGTAAAAAATTTTAACTTCTAAAATTACGCTTTTTCCTAAATTTTCACATTACAAATTTAGAACTCTTAAAAGTACGATTTTTCCTAAATTTCAACATTTGAAATTATTTGGTAATCTTAAAATTGAGTTTTTAACGGTATTTTCAGCATTTGAAAAAATAATGTGTTTCATTGAAATGCAATTTAAAAAAAAGAAAAGTGAATTTATTAATAGTTTTAGGTGTCTTAAATTGACGTTTTTTATTGAAATTTCAATATTTGTTTTTATATACCAAATATTTCATTAGTTGTGAAAACCTGTTTTAATAAAAAAATTTAACTTCTAAAATTACGCTTTTTCTTAAATTTTCACATTACAAATTTAGAACTCTTAAAAGTACGATTTTTCCTAAATTTCAACATTTGAAATTATTTGGTAAATCTTAAAATTGAGTTTTTAACGGTATTTTCACATTTCCAAAAATAAAATGTGTCATTGAAAATGCTCTTCCAAAAAGCAGAAGTGAATTTATTAATAGTTTTAGGTGTCTTAAATTGACGTTTTTTAATGAAATTTCAATATTTGTTTTTATATACCAAATATTTCATTAGTTGTGAAAACCTGTTTTAATAAAAAATTTTAACTTCTAAAATTACGCTTTTTCTTAAATTATCACATTACAAATTTAGAACTCTTAAAAGTACGATTTTTCCTAAATTTCAACATTTGAAATTATTTGGTAAATCTTAAAATTGAGTTTTTAACGGTATTTTCAGCATTTGAAAAAATAATGTGTTTCATTGAAATGCAATTTCAAAAAGCAGAAAAGTGAATTTATTAATAGTTTTAGGTGTCTTAAATTGACGTTTTTTTAATGAAATTTCAATATTTGTTTTTATATACCAAATATTTCATTAGTTGTGAAAACCTGTTTTAATAAAAAATTATACTTCTAAAATTACGCTTTTTCTTAAATTTTCACATTACAAATTTAGACTCTTAAAAGTACATTTCCTAACTTTCACCATTTTGAAATTATTTGGTAAATCTTAAAATTGAGTTTTTTTACGGGATTTTCAGGCATTTTTGAAAAATAATGTGTTTCATTGAAAATGCAATTTCAAAAAACAGGCAGAAAAGAGATTTTATTAATAGTTTTAGGTGTCTTAAATTGACGTTTTTTAATGATTTCAATATTTGTTTTTATATACCAAATATTTCATTAGTTGTGAAAACCTGTTTTAATAAAAAATTATAACTTCTAAAATTACGCTTTTTCTTAAATTTTCAAATTACAAATTTAGAACTCTTAAAAGTACGATTTTTCCTAAATTTCAACATTTGAAATTATTTTGTAATTCTTAAAATTGAGTTTTTAACGGTATTTTCAGCATTTGAAAAAATAATGTGTTTCATTGAAATGCAATTTCAAAAAGCTGAAAAGTGAATTTATTAATAGTTTTAGGTGTCTTAAATTGACGTTTTTTAATGAAATTTCAATATTTGTTTTTATATACCAAATATTTCATTAGTTGTGAAAACCTGTTTTAATTAATAAAAAATTTAATTTTATATACGCATTTTCTTAAATTTTCACATTACAAATTTAGAACTCTTAAAAGTACGAGATTTTTCCTAAATTTCAACATTTGAAATTATTTGGTAGTTCTTAAAATTGAGTTTTTAACGGTATTTTCAGCATTTGAAAAAATAATGTGTTTCATTGAAATGCTATTTCAAAAAGCAGAAAAGTGAATTTATTAATAGTTTTAGGTGTCTTAAATTGACGTTTTTAATGAAATTTCAATATTTGTTTTTATATACCAAATATTTCATTAGTTTTGAAAACCTGTTTTAATAAAAAATTATAACTTCTAAAATTACGCTTTTTCTTAAATTTTCACATTACAAATTTAGAACTCTTAAAAGTACGATTTTTTCCTAAATTTCAACATTTGAAATTATTTGGTAAATCTTAAAATTGAGTTTTAAACGGTATTTTCAGCATTTGAAAAAATAATGTGTTTCATTGAAATGCAATTTCAAAAAGCAGAAAAGAGAATTTATTAATTGTTTTAGGTGTCTTAAATTGACGTTTTTTAATGAAATTTCAATATTTGTTTTTATATACCAAATATTTCATTAGTTGTGAAAACCTGTTTTAATAAAAAAATTTAACTTCTAAAATTACGCTTTTTCTTAAATTTTCACATTACAAATTTAGAACTCTTAAAAGTACGATTTTTCCTAAATTTCAACATTTGAAATTATTTGGTAATTCTTAAAATTGAGTTTTTAACGGTATTTTCAGCATTTGAAAAAACAATGTGTTTCATTGAAATGCTCTTTCCAAAAGCAGAAAAGTAAATTTGTTAATAGTTTTAGGCGTCTAAAATTGACGTTTTTTAATGAAATTTCAATATTTGTTTTTATATACCAAATATTTCATTAGTTGTGATAACCTGTTTTAATAAAAAATTTTAACTTCTAAAATTACGCTTTTTCTCAAATTTTCACATTACAAATTTAGAACTCTTAAAAGTACGATTTTTCCTAAATTTCAACATTTGAAATTATTTGGTAAATCTTAAAATTGAGTTTTTAACGGTATTTTCAGCATTTGAAAAAATAATGTGTTTCATTGAAATGCTATTTCAAAAAGCAGAAAAGTGAATTTATTAATAGTTTTAGGTGTCTTAAATTGACGTTTTTTATTGAAATTTCAATATTTGTTTTTATATACCAAATATTTCATTAGTTGTGAAAACCTGTTTTAATAAAAAATTATAACTTCTAAAATTACGCTTTTTCTTAAATTTTCACATTACAAATTTAGAACTCTTAAAAGTACGATTTTTCCTAAATTTCAACATTTGAAATTATTTGGTAAATCTTAAAATTGAGTTTTTAACGGTATTTTCAGCATTTGAAAAAATAATGTGTTTCATTGAAATGCAATTTCAAAAAGCAGAAAAGAGAATTTATAATAGTTTAGGTGTCTTAAATTGACGTTTTTTAATGAAATTTCAATATTTGTTTTTATTATATACCAAATATTTCATTAGTTGTGAAAACCTGTTTTAATAAAAAATTATAACTTCTAAAATTACGCTTTTTCTTAAATTTTCACATTACAAATTTAGAACTCTTAGAAAGTACGATTTTTCCTAAATTTCAACATTTGAAATTATTTGGTAAATCTTAAAGTTGAGTTTTTAACGGTATTTTCAGCATTTGAAAAAATAATGTGTTTCATTGAAATGCAATTTCAAAAAGCAGAAAAGAGAATTTATTAATAGTTTTAGGTGTCTTAAATTGACGTTTTCTTAAATTTTCACATTATAACTTTTAGAACTCAATATTTCATAGTTGTGAAACTGTTTTAATACAAAATTTAACTTCTAAAATTAACCTTTTTCTTTAATTTTTCTTAAATTTTCACATTACAAATTTAGAACTCTGAAAAGTTAGGGTTGGCCAAGTTCAACATTTGAACTCCCCTGTAAATCTTAAAATTGAGTTTTTAACGGTATTTTCAGCATTTGAAAAATAATGTGTTTCATTGAAATGCAATTTCAAAAAGCAGAAAAGAGAATTTATTAATTGTTTTAGGTGTCTTAAATTGACGTTTTTTAATGAAATTTCAATATTTGTTTTTATATACCAAATATTTCATTAGTTGTGAAAACCTGTTTTAATAAAAAATTTTAACTTCTAAAATTACGCTTTTCCTTAAATTTTCACATTACGAATTTAGAACTCTTAAAAGTACGATTTTTCCTAAATTTCAACATTTGAAATTATTTGGTAAATCTTAAAATTGAGTTTTTAACGGTATTTTCAGCTTTGAAAAAATAATGTTTTTCATTGAAATGCAATTTCAAAAAGCTGAAAAGTGAATTTATTAATAGTTTTAGGTGTCTTAAATTGACGTTTTTTAATGAAATTTCAATATTTGTTTTTATATACCAAATATTTCATTAGTTTTGAAAACCTGTTTTAATAAAAAAAATTTAACTTCTAAAATTACGCTTTTTCTTAAATTTTCACATTACAAATTTAGAACTCTTAAAAGTACGATTTTTCCTAAATTTCAACATTTGAAATTATTTGGTAATCTTAAAATTGAGTTTTTAACGGTATTTTCAGCATTTGAAAAAATAATGTGTTTCATTGAAATGCAATTTCAAAAAGCAGAAAAGAGAATTTATTAATTGTTTTAGGTGTCTTAAATTGACGTTTTTTAATGAAATTTCAATATTTGTTTTTATATACCAAATATTTCATTAGTTGTGAAAACCTGTTTTAATAAAAAAAATTTAACTTCTAAAATTACGCCTTTTCTTAAATTTTCACATTACAAATTTAGAACTCTTAAAAGTACGATTTTTCCTAAATTTCAACATTTGAAATTATTTGGTAAATCTTAAAATTGAGTTTTTAACGGTATTTTTAGCATTTGAAAAAATAATGTGTTTCATTGAAATGCTATTTCAAAAAGCAGAAAAGTGAATTTATTAATAGTTTTAGGTGTCTTAAATTGACGTTTTTTAATGGAATTTCAATATTTGTTTTTATATACCAAATATTTCATTAGTTGTGAAAACCTGTTTTAGTAAAAATTTTAACTTCTAAAATTACGCTTTTTCTTAAATTTTCACATTACAAATTTAGAACTCTTAAAAGTACGATTTTTCTAAATTTCAACATTTGAAATTATTTGTTAAATCTTAAAATTGAGTTTTTAACGGTATTTTCAGCATTTGGAAAAATAATGTGTTTCATTGAAATGCTATTTCAAAAAAGCAGAAAAGTGAATTTATTAATAGTTTTAGGTGTCTTAAATTGACGTTTTTTAATGAAATTTCAATATTTGTTTTTATATACCAAATGTTTCATTAGTTGTGAAAACCTGTTTTAATAAAAAATTTTAACTTCTAAAATTACGCTTTTTCTTAAATTTTCGCATTACAAATTTAGAACTCTTAAAAGTACGATTTTTCCTAAATTTCAACATTTGAAATTAATTTGTAAATCTTAAAATTGAGTTTTTAACGGTATTTTCAGCATTTGAAAAAATAATGTGTTTCATTGAAATGCAATTTCAAAAAGCAGAAAAGTGAATTTATTAATAGTTTTAGGTGTCTTAAATTGACGTTTTTTAATGAAATTTCAATATTTGTTTTTATATACCAAATATTTCATTGTTGTGAAAACCTGTTTTAATAAAAAATTTTAACTTCTAAAATTACGCTTTTTCTTAAATTTTCACATTACAAATTTAGAACTCTTAAAAGTACGATTTTTCCTAAATTTCAACATTTGAAATTATTTGGTAAATCTTAAAATTGAGTTTTTAAAGGTATTTTCAGCATTTGAAAAAATAATGTTTCATTGAAATGCAATTTCAAAAAGCAGAAAAGCGAATTTATTAATAGTTTTAGTGTCTTAAATTGACGTTTTTTAATGAAATTTCAATATTTGTTTTTATATACCAAATATTTCATTAGTTGTGAAAACCTGTTTAATAAAAAAATTATAACTTCTAAAATTACGCTTTTTCTTAAATTTTCACATTACAAATATAGAACTCTTAAAAGTACGGTTTTTCCTAAATTTCAACATTTGAAATTATTTGGTTATTCTTAAAATTGAGTTTTTAACGGTATTTTCAGCATTTGAAAAAATAATGTGTTTCATTGAAATGCAATTTCAAAAAGCAGAAAAGCGAATTTGTTAATAGTTTTAGGTGTCTTAAATTGACGTTTTTTAATGAAATTTCAATATTTGTTTTTATATACCAAATATTTCATTAGTTGTGAAAACCTGTTTTAATAAAAAAATTAACTTCTAAAATTACGCTTTTTCTTAAATTTTCACATTACAAATTTAGAACTCTTAAAAGTACGATTTTTCCTAAATTTCAACATTTGAAATTATTTGGTAAATCTTAAAATTGAGTTTTTAACGGTATTTTTAGCATTTGAAAAAATAATGTGTTTCATTGAAATGCTATTTCAAAAAGCAGAAAAGTAAATTTATTAATAGTTTTTAGGTGTCTTAAATTGACGTTTTTTAAAGAATATTCAAGTTTACGTTTTTATATACGAAATGTTTCATTAGTTGTGAAAAGCTGTTAAAAAAAAATTAACTTCTAAATTTACGCTTTTTCTTAAATTTTCACATTACAAATTTAGAACTCTTAAAAGTACGATTTTTCCTAAATTTCAACATGTGAAATTATTTGGTAATTCTTAAAATTGAGTTTTTAACGGTATTTTCAGCATTTGAAAAAATAATGTGTTTCTTTGAAATGCAATTTCAAAAAGCAGAAAAGTGAATTTATTAATAGTTTTAGGTGTCTTAAATTGACGTTTTTTAATGAAATTTCAATATTTGTTTTTATATACCAAATATTTCATTAGTTGTGAAAACCTGTTTTAATAAAAAATTTTAACTTCTAAAATTACGCTTTTTCTTAAATTTTCACATTACAAATTTAGAACTCTTAAAAGTACGATTTTTCCTAAATTTCAACATTTGAAATTATTTGTAAATCTTAAATTGAGTTTTTAACGGTATTTCAGCATTTAAAACAATAATGTGTTTCATTGAATGCTATTTTTTAAAAAGCAGAAAAGTGAATTTATTATAAGTTTTAGGTGTCTTAAATTGACGTTTTTTAATGAAATTTCAATATTTGTTTTTATATACCAAATATTTCATTAGTTGTGAAAACCTGTTTTAATAAAAAATTAATAACCTCTAAAATTACGCTTTTTCTTACTTAAATTTTCACATTACAAATTTAGAACTCTTAAAAGTACGATTTTTCCTAAATTTCAACATTTGAAATTATTTGGTAAATCTTAAAATTGAGTTTTTAACGGTATTTTCAGCATTTGAAAAAAATAATGTGTTTCATTGAAATGCAATTTCAAAAAGTAGAAAAGAGAATTTATTAATAGTTTTAGTGTCTTAAATTGACGTTTTTTAATGAAATTTCAATATTTGTTTTTATATACCAAATATTTCATTAGTTGTGAAAACCTGTTTTAATAAAATTTTAACTTCTAAAATTAGGCTTTTTCTTAAATTTTCACATTACAAATTTAGAACTCTTAAAAGTACGATTTTTCCTAAATTTCAACATTTGAAATTATTTGGTAAAAATCTTAAAATTGTGTTTTAACGGTATTTTCAGCACTTGTAAAATTATGTGTTTCATTGAAATGCAATTTTCAAAGCAGCTGAATGTGATATTAATAGTTTTAGGTGTCTTAAATTGACGTTTTTTAATGAAATTTCAATATTTGTTTTTTTATATACCAAATATTTCATTAGTTGTGAAAACCTGTTTTAATAAAAAATTTTACTTCTAAAATTACGCTTTTTTTTAAATTTTCACATTACAAATTTATAAATCTTTAAAAAAAGTACAATTTTTCCCTAAATTTAACATTTGAAATTATTTGGTAAATCTTAAAATTGAGTTTTTAACGGTATTTTCAGCATTTGAAAAAATAATGTGTTTCATTGAAATGCTATTTCAAAAAGCAGAAAAGTAAATTTATTAATAGTTTTAGGTGTCTAAAATTGACGTTTTTTAATGAAATTTCAATATTTGTTTTTATATACCAAATATTTCATTAGTTGTGAAAACCTGTTTTTAATAAAAAAAAATTTAACTTCTAAAATTACGCTTTTTCTTAAATTTTCACATTACAAATTTAGAACTCTTAAAAGTACGATTTTTCCTAAATTTCAACATTTGAAATTATTTTGTAAATCTTTAAATTGAGTTTTTAACGGTATTTTCAGCATTTGAAAAAATAATGTGTTTCATTGAAATGCAATTTCAAAAAGCAGAAAAGAGAATTTATTAATTGTTTTAGGTGTCTTAAATATACGTTTTTTAATGAAATTTCAATATTTGTTTTTATATACCAAATATTTCATTAGTTGTGAAAACCTGTTTTAATAAAAAATTTTAACTTCTAAAATTACGCTTTTTCTTAAATTTTCACATTACAAATTTAGAACTCTTAAAAGTACGATTTTTCCTAAATTTCAACATTTGAAATTATTTGGTAAATCTTAAAATTGAGTTTTTAACGGTATTTTCAGCATTTGAAAAAATAATGTGTTTCATTGAAATTCTATTTCAAAAAGCAGAAAAGTGAATTTATTAATAGTTTTAGGTGTCTTAAATTGACGTTTTTTATTGAAATTTCAAAATTTGTTTTTATATACCAAATATTTCATTAGTTGTGAAAACCTGTTTTAAAAAAAAAATTATTACTTCTAAAATTACGCTTTTTCTTAAATTTTCACATTACAAATTTAGAACTCTTGAAAAAAAAAAAAAAAAGTAACGACGATTTTTCCTAAATTTCAACATTGAAATTATTTGGTAAATCTTAAAATTGGGAGTTTTTAACGGTATTTTTCAGTTTTAAAAAAAATAATGTGTTTCATTGAAATGCAATTTCAAAAAGCAGAAAGAGAATTTATTAATAGTTTTAGGTGTCTTAAATTGACGTTTTTTTAATGAAATTTCAATATTTGTTTTTTTATACCAAATATTTCATTAGTTTTGAAAACCTGTTTTAATAAAAAAATTTTAAATGTAAAGTAAACTTGCGTTTTAATATTTTCATATTACGAATTTAGAACTCTTAAAAGTACGATTTTTCCTAAATTTCAACATTTGAAATTATTTGGTAAATCTTAAAATTGAGTTTTTAACGGTATTTTAGACACTCTTCATTTGAAAAAATAGTGATTTTTTTATTTGTCATCATTTGAAAAAATAATGTGTTTCATTGAAATGCAATTTCAAAAAGCAGAAAAGTGAATTTATTAATAGTTTTATGTGTCTTAAATTGACGTTTTTTAATGAAATTTCAATATTTGTTTTTATATACCAAATATTTCATTAGTTGTGAAAACCTGTTTTAATAAAAAAATTTAACTTCTAAAATTACGCTTTTTCTTAAATTTTCACATTACAAATTTAGAACTCTTAAAAGTACGATTTTTCCTAAATTTCAACATTTGAAATTATTTGTTAATCTTAAAATTGAGTTTTTAACGGTATTTTCAGCATTTGAAAAAATAATGTGTTTCATTGAAATGCAATTTCAAAAAGCAGAAAAGAGAATTTATTAATTGTTTTAGGTGTCTTAAATTGACGTTTTTTAATGAAATTTAAATATTTGTTTTTATATACCAAATATTTCATTAGTTGTGAAAACCTGTTTTAGTAAAAAAATTTAACTTCTAAAATTACGCTTTTTCTTAAATTTTCACATTACAAATTTTGAACTCTTAAAAGTACGAATTTTTCTAAATTTCAACATTTGAAATTATTTGTTAAATCTTAAAATTGAGTTTTTAACGGTATTTTCAGCATTTGAAAAAATAATGTGTTTCATTGAAATGCTATTTCAAAAAGCAGAAAAGTGAATTTATTAATAGTTTTAGGTGTCTTAAATTGACGTTTTTTAATGAAATTTCAATATTTGTTTTTATATACCAAATGTTTCATTAGTTGTGAAAACCTGTTTTAATAAAAAATTTTAACTTCTAAAATTACGCTTTTTCTTAAATTTTCACATTACAAATTTAGAACTCTTAAAAGTACGATTTTTCCTAAATTTCAACATTTGAAATTATTTGGTAAATCTTAAAATTGAGTTTTTAACGGTATTTTCAGCATTTGAAAAAATAATGTGTTTCATTGAAATGCAATTTCAAAAAGCAGGAAAGTGAATTTATTAATAGTTTTAGGTGTCTTAAATTGACGTTTTTTAATGAAATTTCAATATTTGTTTTTATATACCAAATATTTCATTAGTTGTGAAAACCTGTTTTAATAAAAAATTTAAACTTCTAAAATTACGCTTTTTTCTTAAATTTTCACATTACAAATTTAGAACTCTTAAAAGTACGATTTTTCCTAAATTTCAACATTTGTAATTATTTGGTAAATCTTAAAATTGAGTTTTTAACGGTATTTTCAGCATTTGAAAAAATAATGTGTTTCATTGAAATGCAATTTCAAAAAGCAGAAAAAAGTGAATTATTAATAGTTTTAGGTGTCTTAAATTGTTTTTTAATGAAATTTCAATATTTGTTTTTATATACCAAATATTTCATTAGTTGTGAAAACCTGTTTTAATAAAAAATTTTAACTTCTAAAATTACGCTTTTTCTTAAATTTTCACATTACAAATTTAGAACTCTTAAAAGTACGATTTTTCCTAAATTTCAACATTTGAAATTATTTGGTAATTCTTAAAATTGAGTTTTTAACGGTATTTTCAGCATTTGAAAAAAGAATGTGTTGCATTGAAATGCAATTTCAAAAAGCAGAAAAGAGAATATAAATATTAATTGTTTTAGGTGTCTTAAATTGACGTTTTTTAATGAAATTTCAATATTTGTTTTTATATACCAAATATTTCATTAGTTGTGAAAACCTGTTTTAATAAAAAAATTTAACTTCTAAAATTACGCTTTTTTTTAAATTTTCACATTACAAATTTAGAACTCTTAAAAGTACGATTTTTCCTAAATTTCAACATTTGAAATTATTTGGTAAATCTTAAAATTGGGTTTTAAACGGTATTTTTAGCATTTGAAAAAAAATAAGGTGTTTTCATTGAAATCCACTATTTTAAAAAAGTCAAAAGTAAATTTATTTAATAGTTTTTGGGTGTCTAAAGTGACGGTTTTTTTATTGAAATTTTAATAATTTTTTTTTTATATACCAAATTTTTTATTAGTTTAAAAAACTTTTTTTAATAAAAATAATTTAACTTATAATTTACCCTTTCTTAAATTTTCACATTACAAATTTAGAACTCTTAAAAGTACGATTTTTCCTAAATTTCAACATTTGAAATTATTTGGTAATTCTTAAAATTGAGTTTTTAACGGTATTTTCAGCATTTGAAAAAATAATGTGTTTCATTGAAATGCTATTTCAAAAAGCAGAAAAGTGAATTTATTAATAGTTTTAGGTGTCTTAAATTGACGTTTTTTAATGAAATTTCAATATTTGTTTTTATATACCAAATATTTCATTAGTTGTGAAAACCTGTTTTAGTAAAAAATTTTAACTTCTAAAATTACGCTTTTTCTTAAATTTTCACAATTTACAAAATTTTCACATTACAAATTTAGAACTCTTAAAAGTACGATTTTTCCTAAATTTCAACATTTGAAATTATTTGTAATTCTTAAAATTGAGTTTTTAACTGTATTTTCAGCATTTGAAAAAATAATGTGTTTCATTGAAATGCTATTTTAAAAAGCAGAAAAGTGAATTTATTAATAGTTTTAGGTGTCTTAAATTGACGTTTTTTAATGAAATTTCAATATTTGTTTTTATATACTAAATATTTCATTAGTTGTGAAAACCTGTTTTAATAAAAAATTATAACTTCTAAAATTACGCCTTTTTCTTAAATTTTCACATTACAAATTTAGAACTCTTAAAAGTACGATTTTTCCTAAATTTCAACATTTGAAATTATTTGGTAAATCTTAAAATTGAGTTTTTAACGGTATTTTCAGCATTTGAAAAAATAATGTGTTTCATTGAAATGCAATTTCAAAAAGCAGAAAAGAGAATTTATTAATTGTTTTAGGTGTCTTAAATTGACGTTTTTTAATGAAATTTCAATATTTGTTTTTATATACCAAATATTTCATTAGTTGTGAAAACCTGTTTTAATAAAAAATTTTAACTTCTAAAATTACGCTTTTTCTTAAATTTTCATATTACGAATTTAGAACTCTTAAAAGTACGATTTTTCCTAAATTTCAACATTTGAAATTATTTGGTAAATCTTAAAATTGAGTTTTATTGTATTTTCAGCATTTGAAAAAATAATGTGTTTCATTGAAATGCAATTTCAAAAAGCTGAAAAGTGAATTTATTAATAGTTTTAGATGTCTTAAATTGACGTTTTTTAATGAAATTTCAATATTTGTTTTTATATACCAAATATTTCATTAGTTGTGAAAACCTGTTTTAATAAAAAAATTTAACTTCTAAAATTACGCTTTTTCTTAAATTTTCACATTACAAATTTAGAACTCTTAAAAGTACGATTTTTCCTAAATTTCAACATTTGAAATTATTTGGTAAATTTTAAAATTGAGTTTTTAACGGTATTTTTAGCATTTGAAAAAATAATGTGTTTCATTGAAATGCTATTTCAAAAAGCAGAAAAGTAAATTTATTAATAGTTTTAGGTGTCTAAAATTGACGTTTTTTAATGAAATTTAAATATTTGTTTTTATATACCAAATATTTCATTAGTTTTGAAAACCTGTTTTAATAAAAAATTATAACTTCTAAAATTACGCTTTTTCTTAAATTTTCAAATTACAAATTTAGAACTCTTAAAAGTACGATTTTTCCTAAATTTCAACATTTGAAATTAATTTGGTTTAATCTTAAAATTGAGTTTTTAACGGTATTTTCAGCATTTAAAAAAATAATGTGTTCCATTGAAATGCAATTTCAAAAAGCAGAAAAGAGAATTTATTAATTGTTTTAGGTGTCTTAAATTGACTTTTTTTTAATGAAATTTCAATATTTGTTTTTATATACCAAATATTTCATTAGTTGTGAAAACCTGTTTTAATAAAAAAAATTAACTTCTAAAATTACGCTTTTTCTTAAATTTTCACATTACAAATTTAGAACTCTTAAAAGTACGATTTTTCCTAAATTTCAACATTTGAAATTATTTGGTAATTCTTAAAATTGAGTTTAACGGTATTTTCAGCATTTGAAAAAATATTGTGTTTCATTGAAATGCTATTTCAAAAAGCAGAAAAGTGAATTTATTAATAGTTTTAGGTGTCTTAAATTGACGTTTTTTAATGAAATTTCAATATTTGTTTTTATATACCAAATATTTCATAAATATGTTCAAATATTTCAAAAAAAAAATTAGCTTCTAAAATTACGCTTTTATTAAATTTCACATTACAAATTTAGAAACTCTTAAAAGTACGATTTTTCCTAAATTTCAACATTTGAAATTATTTGGTAAATCTTAAAATTGAGTTTTTAACGGTATTTTCAGCATTTGAAAAAATAATGTGTTTCATTGAAATGCAATTTCAAAAAGCAGAAAAGAGAATTTATTAATAGTTTTTAGTGTCCTAAATAAAATTTTTTTACTAATGAAATTTAAATTTTTTTTTTTTATAAACAAAAATTTTTAATTATTTGTGAAAACCTGTTTTAATAAAAAATTTTAGTTCTTAAATTACGTTTTTTATTAAATTTTAATACATTACAAATTTAGAACTCTTAAAAGTACGATTTTTCCTAAATTTCAACATTTGAAATTATTTGGTAAATCTTAAAATTGAGTTTTTAACGGTATTTTCAGCATTTGAAAAAATAATGTGTTTTTATTTGAAATGAAATTTCCAAATATTTGAAAGTGAATTTTATAATAGTTTTAAGGAGTCTTAAATTGACGTTTTTTTAATGAAATTTCAATATTTGTTTTTATATACCAAATATTTCATTAGTTGTGAAAACCTGTTTTAATAAAAAAATTAACTTCTAAAATTACGCTTTTTCTTAAATTTTCACATACAATTTAGAAACTCTTAAAAGTACGATTTTCCTAATTTCAAACATTTGAAATTATTGTTAATCTTAAATTGAGTTTTTAACCAGTATTTTCAGCATTTGAAAAAATAATGTTTTCATTGAAATGCAATTTCAAAAAGAG
>JABUQX010037833.1:17500-26360 GCA_015478945.1 Trachelipus rathkii
TATATAGTATTATATATATATATGATATATAAATATATATATTTATATTATAGTATATATACGTATATATATATACAATAATATATAGATATACATATATATATATATATTATTATATATATTATATTATTATATATTATTATACGATATATAATATATATATATTATATATAATATATATATACACGTTTTATTTAATATATAATCTTAGTAAGGAAAATAAATTGTGTGAGAAGAATTAATAAATGAGGAATGAACTTATTTAGAGAGTTGTGGGCGTGTGAAGAAAGGGGTGGTAAATGAGAGAATAATAAAATGAACAGTATGTTGAAATGGTTGGCTCATGTGGAACAGGATGAAATGCATAGGTCGGTTGGGTACGGATGTTATAGTGTGAGTTGTCTGTTGGGAAACCGACCGCGGGAGACCAAACGAGAAAGTGGATTCGAGTCGTGTTGAACGAATGTCTGAAGGAAGAGAAAAATGTTGAGTTTGCAGCAGGCGAGAAATAAAGGTTGCATGATAGAAGAATGGCGGGGTTTTGTTTTTACATGAGGCAGGACTGTGGCCCACCATGGGCCAGGGATGAACCCTTACATTGACGATTTCCATAGGAGGCCCGTCCCGGGGTCCCATGAAAGCTTTAGGGTTGGATTTTTCGTCTGTGAGACGAGTTTTCGACTAATAATGGTGCCGAGGGCTCGCCGGCGTTTAAGCTGGTTCTTTTCCGCATTTCGTCATATTCTCCTACGGCATTTTCTTTTCTCCGATGTTGTTGCGCACTTACTCTCCACAGCTTGGAAAAAGAGGGTTAGGGGTAAAAAAGAAAGAAAAGAGAAAGAAGATATATATATATTATAAATGATATATATATATAATATATATTATATATATTATATAATATAATAGATATTAATATATTATAATATAAATAATATATTAGATATTATACCGGATATATAATATATTTAATTATATATATATAAAATTATATTATATATTATATATATATATATATATATATTATATATATATAATATATATATATAATATAATATATATATATATATATATATATATATATAATAATATATATATATATATAGTATGATTTTTTTTCAGTGATTGTGGCAGGAAAAGAAAAAGTCCAAACTACGAGAGAAGAGTTTCTTAAACATTCTGTCGACGAGGAAAAAAAATCGCCACAAGATTGAGCTCAAGACTTGAATTGCGAATTAATTTTATTATGTTTAATTTATTAATTATATATTATATTTTTTTGTTTTTTTTTTTTCCATGAATAAATAGTAAAAAATGGAATTATATGCTTATTTAAATATCTATATAAATACAAACATGATAACTGACCGAGAGACTAATATAAAAGATGTTTTAAAAAAATTATTATTGAATGTTTTGGATATTAAAATGAAAAATAAAAGAGAAAAATACAAAGGGTAAAAACGTATCAGTGATTTTGCGTTAGTATGATTTAACAGGATAGTATGAATTTTTTTTTATAATTCTTTTATATCTGAAAAGGAAATGTTTCCTGCGTTAGGGTGTTCTGTTAATTTAATCAACTTTAATTTAAAAGAATTGTATACAGATCGTGTTAGTATTGATAACTCCGCGGATAATATTTTTTTAATCGGAAAAAAGGAGTGGCAACTGATGTAGTTCGAGTGATACTTCAAAGTTAATTTGTATTATATTTAAAATATAGTAAAATTCAATTTCATTTTTATTTATATACATCACTTCATGAAAGAAAAATCGACACGCCCGTAGTTACCGATTTCATGGAAGGTTATTAAGAAAGATCAAAGAGGAGAACCCGCGACACCCGAACAGTTTTCTTTGTAGAGAATTAGAAAGATAAGAGGAGGAAAGAAAATTGCCCCCAAATTCAAAGGAAAAGAAAGGAAAAAGAAAGAATATGCCGAATGGAAAAGAACAAATAGGAAGAGAGTTGGACAGGTGGAGTATGAAAGACATTAGTAGATTCCAGGGACAACATTGCGGGAATGCCTTTGTCAGGATGAACCTTGGCATATGGTTAGTGATTGTGTTCTGGTGTCATGTGAAAGACATTAAAAAGAGAGGAGTATCCAATCAGTGAAGGATGGAAGGAAATTATCAAAATTTTAGACAATAAAATATGGGTATACGTATGAAAAAAGAACAAAGTCAGAAACATGAATGACTCTCTCAGAAGTTGATTGAGAGGAAAAGAACGAAAGCATGGTAATTACTGTAAAGTAGATTTGAATGGCAACTTTGAAGAAAAAGCTATTGCATCAGGAATGAAGGAAATGGGCAGCCCATGAGGAGCAAACTGGGAGGTTTGTTATTTGTGAGGAGTAGGTTAGAAGAACAAGATGAAAAAAATCGTGATGAGTAGTATAGAGATGGAAATGAAATACAAGAGAGTGAGTGAAGTATTGATTGATATTATGGGAAGATAAGCGTTAAAAAGCGAGGGCAAGGAAAAAGTGATAAGAATTGGGCTCTAGCTGAGGTGAAAGAAGAAGAAAGAACGGATATCAGAATGCCTTTAACTGTTAACAAAGAAAGGACATGTGAAAGATTCGAATGACCCTGAAAAAGGGAAAAATTAATTTGCAAAAGTTGTCGCCGCAGAAGGCCATGTTGAATCGGTCTGTATAGATTCAAAGACAGGTTATTGTGAACCGTGGGGAAACAAAAAAGGGTATCTAAATACCCACTGTTTCAAAGATTCGGTACTGGGAAAAAACCGTGGAAGAGTAACAAGGGCAAAAATAGTATCATTAGGAAACTCGCATCATTGACACACTATAAAGAGATTTGATAAAAAGAGTGTTTGGAGTATCATAGATACAGGATGCATTTAATTACTGTGTTGGCGAGTGTGTCTGAACTAGGTATATTAATGAGTTCATGAAGCGAGGAAAAATGTAGAAAAAAGAAAAGAATAAAAAAAATGGAAAAAAAGATAGAAGAAAACTATTTTTGGTAAGATGAAAAAATTTGAGGAGAAAAAGCAAAATGAATATCCAATCCTCCTTGGGATAAGAAATATATAGAGAAACAGAGATTCTGAAGGTAATATCCTTGCTTATTTGGATACAGTAAAGAGTTACTCGAAAGAACTCCAGTTCGAAAATTAATTATTAAAGAAATGATCTTAGAATGCACGATGAACTTTGTTTTGGAAAGGAAAAGAGATTTTCCTTTTGTTGTGACAAATGAAGGAAAAGGCTACATTTGAGAATAAAGTGAGAACTAGACAAGAAGGAAAAAGTGTGTTGATTTGTTGTTTAAATTAACAGGAAGAAGATGGTTATAGAAATGATCAGAATGGAAAAGGCGGAAAAGAATTGTCAGGAACACTTCGACCTTCAATTATTCGGAATTGTAAGTTAGTTGAGAAACTTAAAGAATTGATTAATCAGTAAAAAAAAAAACAATCCAAAATTTTGAATCAATACAGAGGAAAAATTGCTCAAGATATTATAAAAAACCCTATGTGAAAATTGGTGGATATTTGAAGAGATTTAAAAAACACTCCAGTTAAGACCTGTAGGAGGAGTTTGCCTTCTTGAGCTTAGAAGTTCAATAAAACTCTTAGGCATTAGATATTGGTTTGAAAATAGAGTGCGATAAATTTCTTAAGAAAGATTGGAATACGAGGATGTTGTCAAGCCAAAAATGAGATAAAAAGTAAAAACCTCTGAGAAACTGATTAGAATTGAAGGAAAGTTGAGCATAGGAATTTTTCGGTACACCTGAGAAAATAATAACTGATGGCGGAAGGGAATTCCAGAAAGGAATTTACAGAATTTACAGATAGTTTTGGTATAGAACTTTTAAAGCACTGGCAGGGCGAAAGTTCTCGTGGATCAATGGCAAATGTGAGAGAATGGTAGGAATTCTAAAAGAAAGCCTAAGAAAAGTAAAAGAAGAAAAAACTGGAGGTAAGAAATGGGCTCTCTATTGGATAGTAAATGCGAAGAATGGGATAATTTCAACTGGTGGGTGTTTTTCTCCCAGACAGAAAGTGTTCGGAATATATAATACAAACGATGAAAGAAGAAGAAGTACACCCGGCTCAATTGGAAGGAAAATTGGGGAGAAGCTCGAATCAAAGTTGAAATAGATTATTGAAAAATTTCAAAGAAAAATACAAGAAATAATCCAAGTTGTAGATTTAGATGTAAGAATAGAATAGGATAAAAAGAGCTTTAAAACACAATGTCAGACATCATAAACTTGAAAGAAGGCAACTATTCTCAAGGGCAAAAATTTAGATGCATTTTAAAAAGAATGAAAACACATGGAGAGGACCTGCAAATAGTGGAAGAAGGAAAACCGCACCACTGATGGCGCAGACTTGACCAGAACCATCCTAATGCCACTTATATGCTATCTTTCTTGCGGTCTGGTGGGACTAAGAGACCGCCACAGCGGGAAACGTAAAAACCAGCCCTAGATGTGTCTGGGTAGACATTGGAGGGGTAACATGTAAATACAAATTCTAATTTTTTTTTATCTCAAGGACTTCGAATTGGAGAAAGCTTGAGGAACATAAAGCTGATGAGAGTGAGGAGAACTCATTGACGTAAAGCTGATGGACAAATTTATACCTGTTATAGAAGGAACGTCGGATTCGGTAACCATAGAGAGGAGAATGACCGAAGAGACAAAAGTTTAAATATATCCAAACTAAAGATAGGAGGAGAATATGTAGTTAAGCAACCCGATGAAGAAAGGTGGATAAAAATTAAGATTGTAAGTAGAGGAGGAAAAAAAGGAGGTAAATACATGTAAGTTTTTGCAATTTATATTCGTGATTGTTAAGGGAGAGGGTTAGGGTTCGTTCTTGCTGAGGGTTTAAAGGTTTTCTCTTTACTCTTAGTTTCGTCTTATTCAGATGTAAATGAATACATTAATGACGTGCTTTATAGCGAATGGAATAAATACCCTGCATCCATGATGGGCTTGGTCATTCAGCGGTATCTGCCGTAGGCCCAAAAAAAACATGAACTTTTCTCGTTGGGTTACACTGATGGGGCGTAAAGTCTACCTACTTTACTACCTAACTGGGAAAATAATTTTACTTACTTTATATCATCATTTGCTCCCTTGTTCCCCAGAACTGAAAAATGCGAGGCATGCATGAGCATTCGAAGGGTGTAAGTAAGTGCTAGCCATACCCAAACTCACCTAGCAGTTTTAAAAATTTTTTTGCAACTTTAATAAAAATGAATGATTGGAGAATAAATACTTTAGATGTTAAAACAGCATATCTTCAAGGGAAACACTTTAAAAGGGATGTCTATTTAGTACAACCGGATGAAGCAAAGACAGAAAAAATTTGGAAACTCCGAAAGGCAGTATACGGTTTAAATGATGCTGCAAGAAGTTGGTATGACAGTATGAGTGAAATAATAAAAGAAACAGGAGGTGAGAAAAGTAAAGTAGAAAAAAAACAATTTTTTCCTGGAAGGAAAAAGGTAAATTGATAGGAATAATGGGAATTCATGTTGATGACATGATTTATGGAGGTGAAGAAAGTTTCCATGAAAAAATAATTGGAAAAATTAATCAAAGATTATAGGTTGGGAGCATAATGAGAGAAGATTTCCAATATGCAGGAATACACATAAGCGAAAAAAATGAAGACATTATAATGGATCAGAACAAATATATACAAGAGAAATTAAAGAAAATCGACATAGGAAAAAAAAGAAGAATTTGGATGAAAATTTGAGTAAGGAAGAACAGACGTCTTATCGGTCTATATTAGGAAAACTTAATTGGCTAGCACAGCATACTCGGCCTGAGTTGAGCTTCTCTGTAAGTAAACTAGGTAGAAATATGCAATGTGCGAATGGCCATAACATGAATGAAATAAATAAAATAGTAGAAAAAACAAAAAAGGATAAAAACTGAGTTTGTAATAGAGAAATTAAAAAAGGGAAAATTAGTTCTAGAAGTTTATCCTGACGCATCTTTTGGTAATATTGACGAAGGTAAGACTCAAATTGGTTACTGTGTATTATTAAGGGATAGTAATGGAAGGAAGAACACAATTGTGTGGAAGTCGAAATTAGCAAAAAGAGTTGCAGGATCCACTTTAGCTGGTGAAACTATGAGTATGATAGAAGCAATAGAATGGGCTGAATATATAAAATTCTTATGGGAAGAATTAAATGTGATGACTGAGGAAAATTTTAAAGTAGAGATAATCGTTAAAACAGCTGATTGCAAATCTCTTCGTGATAATATTCGGTCAGAGTCTGGAGTTAAAAAATAGAATGTTAAGAATAGATATGTTGAATATCAAATCTAAATTGGAGGATGGTATAATTAAGAACATAGAATGGATAAGCAACAGAGACCAAATTGCTGACGGATTAAAAAAAGAAAAGTAATAATAAATCTGAGAGTTTAGAAAGATAATAGACAGTGAGTTAGAGGCAGTAGAATATCTATAATTAGATTGATTTTTTGTCAGTATTGGAAGGAGTCCAAACTCGCAGAGGAAGTTCTAAAATTATTCCGACAGAAAAATCGCCACAAGATGACTCCTTGAATTCTGCGAATTAATTTATTATTATAATTTAATTATTATATTATATTTTTTTTGTTTTTTTTGCAGTGAATATTAGTAAAATGAATATATCAGATGAACTTTTAGTAAATACAAACCTGATAACTGTAGATATAAGAAATTTGATCAGATGAATTGCTTTCCGTGGTACAATCCGGAAAAAAGGAAAATACTTTTGAAGGTTTAAATGTGAGATAGTGGATTTAACAGGATAGCTTAATAATTTTTTTTATAATCTTCTTTAACAAATCCTATCCTTTATTTAGGCCCTTCACCGATCTAATCACTTTGAATTTATTTTAAAGAATTTTGATTATAATGTTAGTCATGAGAACTTACGTAATAGTTAGGACCGACCGGGCGTGAATTTGCCGGGGCCGGCGCGGCTGCTCTTCAATTTAGCCGGGCCGGTGCCTGGGTATCTAAAACTAGAGAATGTTAAAGTCAAAAACACTTGAAAGTTTTAAATTGAACATAAACTAAATATAAATTCATAATAATCATTTAATTATAATAACAATTACATTTAATTATTCAATTAATATTATTTTGAAAGAATTTAAATATAAATTGATTTTCTAGAAGAATAATAGTGATTTATATATAAATATATAATATAATATTATATTATAGCTATATATATAATAATATTATACTATATAAGATATAATTATATATATATATAATATTATATATATAATATATATATATATATACATTATATATATATACTAATATTATATATATAATCTATATATACTATATATATATATTATATATATAACTATATATTATATAGCTATATATATATATACGTATCAATATATACTATATATATATATAATAATTAAATATCAGAGGTGGAATAGCGCAACATGAGAAGCCGCCAAAAAAGTCCCCGCAAATTGCAGCTTTAGGTAAAACACTGTGCGCTTTTCGTGTTTGCGGACGAAATTTCAAAAAAATGTGCGCTTTTTGCATTTGCGTTCAACAACTTTTTAAGAGCGCAAAAGCGCAAATTTGCGCTTTATCTAAATAATCTTTCCGATTTCGTGTTGCCGCTCTATCTAAATATTTGCGCTCTATATAATATAATATATAGATAGTTATAGATATATACTATATTATATTATAGTATAGTACAGAATATTATATAATACGAATATATAATATATACTATATATATCATAGTTACTATCAATAATAATAAAAATAGCTAAAAATAATTAAAAAAAGTATAATAATATAATAATAATAATAATATATAATAATAAATACATAATAATACTAATAATAATAATTAAAATAATAATAATAATAATACATAATAATATAATAATAATACATATAATAATAATATAATAATAATAATAATTAATTATTATTATTATTATATTATTATTATTATTATTATTATATTATTATATTATTTTATTATATTAATTATATATATTATAGTTCAATTGTTTTAAATTTTCATTGGTACTGTGACGATGGTTCAATACTCATTCGGTGCTTTGCGAAGTTTAAATTGGGGATACAAAACCGATTTGAATAAGTGCTTAAAGGAACATAAAAATTGCAATAAAACGAGTCCGTGAAAGTCGATCGAAGACCTTACAACTCTTTCTATAAACCTACCTGAGATGTGTCTGCTCTTTACCTCTCACCATATTCGAAAAAATTCATTCAAGGCATGACTTGGAAGCACCTATTTTCCCCCACTAACTATCAATACTTTTGGTCTTGTCAAGCAAGCAAGCTAAGCAGCCATATTTGAAGGGCACCAAATGCGTCAGTAATGTCAATGGACAAATGAATGCTTCCAGATGTACAAAGATAAACAAAACTTCAGCTTTGACATTAATCAACACATAGCTTGATCGTAACCACTACTATTACCGATACTTTTTATATCTTGACTTTTATTTCTTTTAATTTACAAATTCAAACCCGATTACAACTACTTCCCACATATTTTATGTATCATGAATAAGATATTTCTAGCGATCTTCCTGTAACTTTCTTCTTACGCGAAAAATAACATCATTCTTTGCTCAAAAGCTGATGATACTTGCAATTCGACAGGAGGTCAAGCGGGGCCCGGAAGCTGCTCAAACAGGACAGATGAGACACCCAGCAAAAACATATCAGACCATCATTCTTCCAGTCTATGCCGAAAATACTAAATGAAAGAGCGCTTTGAGTTCGTTTATAGGAAGTGTCTTTATTTTAAGACAGATGTTAACTATAAATCTCTCT
>JABUQX010037834.1:0-15129 GCA_015478945.1 Trachelipus rathkii
TGTGTGTGTTATTATGATTGTGTGTGTGTGTGTATTATTATTATTATTATTATTATTATTATTATTATTATTATTATTATTATTATTATTATTATTATTATTATTATTATTATTATTATTATTATTATTATTATTATTATTATTATTATTATTATTATTATTATTATTTTTATTATTATTATTATTATTATTATTATTATTATTATTATTATTATTATTATTATTATTTAAGAAAATTTAAATCAGAGCAAATTTTAACATACGTTTTGCAAGTTTTTCTATTCTAAATAATTCTCTATTTTCAGAAGAAAATTTATTAAGACTAATCTAGAATAAAATGAAGTTAAAGTCTTTAGTATTGTATTAATATTTCGCCAATACAGTTCAGGCAAGATCACGGTTAACTAACTATTTTATGATGCAGTTTATAAATAATAAATTTCAAAATATAAAAAAAATATAAAATTATATTACCATAATTTTGAAGCTTAAAATAATAATTTCAATGAAAAAAAAAAAAAAAACACAATATTATGCAAATACAACTATTATCAAGGATACTAGGTGTACCTGCAAAACACTCAAAAATTCAAAAAAACATTCAAGCATCCATTCATTTCATTAAATTTCACATTGATGTCTGGCTTAAGTTTTAATAAAAATAGATTCTGCTACACGAAGATAGCTGAAATTGCCAACTTGAAATAAGAGTTTAACACAACTAGTAATTTCAATTGTAGGATCGGATTTGTATTCCGTCGTGTAATGCTCCATTTTTTACTGGGTTTATACCTGTGTTGCATAACTCGGGTTCTTAAAGTGTTAGTTGTATCCTACTTCTTTACCATTAAACTGATACGCAACATAATTTCTGTTATCCTCCGAACAATTATATATATATATATATATATATATATATATATATATAACTATATATATATATATATATATATATATATATATATATATATATATATATATATATACCCACAAACATATATATATATATATATATATATATATATATATATGAGGACACTCGTCTCGTCTCTTTTTTTCTGACTTAACGTGTTCTTTGACAATTATGTTTAATTTTTGTCAAATTTAATGATTTAAAGTAAAAAGTTATCTTAGTTAAAATGTCATTTATAGTGTTTTTCATAACGTTTCCTATTTTAAATTAAGGTCAACCAAATTATTAATTAGGTTTTTAGTTATTCTTATTACCTCTTTGTTAAAAGTTTCCATGCTGAAGTGATTCTATAAGCTCTGTGGATTTGGGTTTTAATAATTGATAGTTTATACCTTTCATCTGTATTAGAATCATAATTGCTTTACAAACCTTTATCTGTGTTTTTAAGTTTTACCTCTCTTTCGACTATACCATTTTTAAAGCATAATAAGACATCTATGAATGGCAGTTTGTGATTTTTAACATCTTCATAAGAGGTTGCTAAAAATATTAATATTATTATCGCAAAAAGTGTTATTATTATTATTATTATTATTATTATTATTATTATTATTATTATTATTATTATTATTATTATTATTATTGCTGTTATTGTTATTGTTATCATTATCATTATTATTATTATTATTATTATTATTATTATTATTATTATTATTATTATTATTATTATTATTATTATTATTATTATTATTATTATTATTATTATTATTATTAATATTAATATTAATATTAATATTAATATTATTATTATTATTATTATTATTATTATTATTATTATTATTATTATTATTATTATTATTATTATTATTATTATTATTAATTTCTTATTATTATTTTATTTTCAGGGTGAAATAGATGAAAAGCAACAATGCCGAAATCTTCAACGAACCGGATTCACAGCACCAAAATAAATTTTACTTTTATTACTGAACATTTTAAACAATTAATATATTAAAATTAAATGACTACTAAAGAGTAAATTATTAAGTATTATAAAAAAAAAGTAAATGAACAAATCGAAACTATGCAAGTAATGTTAAGAGTAATAAAAATCTATGGACAAAATTACAATTATTATAATAAAATACTTATAATACATTTAAAATAGTTATCAAAAGTACTTAGAAGTGATAAGTATGTTCACTGTAGTTACAATAATGTTAGGATTCATTTATGTAACATCTTGGAATTTATTCTCTTCTCATTACATCCCTCTTATTCTTATAATGAACTTCACCATTGTTAGTGGGCTTAGTCGTTATAGCGGCTTTGATCTACCTTATCTCCATATTTGGAATTTAATAACTATTCTGATAAAATTTTAAAGAGTTAATTTGCAAAATGGTTCATTTATATGTATATATATTAAATCGTGTTTTAATTATATCTATGAGGGGTAATAATAGAGTAAGAGGTAGCTAGTTACAGAAATTAAATTAACCATTGACACAGTTATAATTTTAGACCATTAGTAATTAAGTTTTCGAATTAATCACTATCAGGAATTTACGGAATATATTAATAAAATTATTATGAATGATGTTTATTATATGTGACTATATATTATAAAAACTCCATATTTGTAAAGCTATTACTAATATCTTCAGTGCCCAAAATATAATTAGATTTAATTAAGTTTTGATATCTATCAAAGAAAAAAAAGCTAATAATAAAAAGGTCAGAATAAGATAAGCTTTCGCCCCCCGCCCCCTTGCTTAAAAGCTTAGATAAAGAGTACATAGTAATGAATAATTTTTATAAAATAATAAATAAATGTCCTAAAGCTCAGGCAAACTGGCAAAATAGACTTATATTCGCTATTATTAGTTAATGCTTTATATCAAGTAGACTATGATATATGAGGGTATACTTATTGCTTAAGGCTTGCTGTTTAGTAATGAAAATTGATATTTATTAATAGCTTAATTGATATTATCTAAAGTAGTCCCAAGGAACTCTTGTATTATTTAATGAAAATTCTAAAAATAAGATACGTGAGTGTCTTGGTACCTTAAAAGCTCAAAGCCATTAAACTAATGCTTTCTAATATTAATAAAAATAGTATTAGTATGCCTCTAGTAGTCATTTTAAAGTATAGAAAACTCAGTTTGTATTTTCTTAGATTAACTTAGGAAGTAGAATAATACAATTAAATTATACTTAAATATAAAATAATAAACAAGTCTTATATACAAAATAAAATTATTATGGTATATTTTTAATTGATAAAAAAACTGAAGAATAAACTAAAACACACACACTTTGATGAGCATTTTCCTAAGTTTGTCAAAAATGTCTGAATGTAGTTGTATTATTTAAAAACAGAATATATGTGTGTAGAAACTTATTAAGCAAAATTTATGATAAAAAGTTTTAAATAACATATGCACCAAAAAAATAAAAAAATTTAAAATCTGAAAAAATATATATTTAACAAAGTAATAATAATAATTAATTATTAACATAATTTAATAAAAAATTTAATTTCTATGAATTCCCTATTTTCAAATTGTAAAAGCAAAAGAAAATCTTAATATTACTATATTCAAATAAGTTGCTGAACTAATAACCTATTAAAATTAAATGTCACTAAACTAATAACTAATCTAAGCTAACTAAATCAATTTAATTTACGTTTCATAGTTTAAATAATTAATAATGAGATGTTTTCTAACTACTAATGGACTAAACTACAATTTTTTAAATGTTTACATAAAAAAACTATTCTATATAACAGCTGAAGTTGTCAGGAAAATCAAGCTATTTATATAATACATATTAAGATATTATATAACTATTCTCTCACAAAGATAAGATTGGTAGGGATACTGTTCTGATTATTCTGATCAGTAGATTACAATAAAGCATAGAACCAATGGATATTTAGGTCCCATCACATAAAAAGCATAAATCACAAATGAGATAATGAGGACAATCAAATATAATAACAGGTGGATAGTAGCATGATGTCCTAAATATTTATTAGTACAGATTTCTATATCTGCCTTTAAAATCTTAACTTACCTGCAATAATCTCTTCCTCTAACAATAATCTTCTTCACACTCATCGCATATAATATTATTCTTCTATATTCACTAGTATTAGTACTATAATCAATAATTTTATTCCTGACATTAAATTCATTACTCTGATTACCTTAATCACCGTTATCTTTCGTGTATTCGTTTAATCACATTCATTCCTGCTAACTTAATTATTGACTGACATATTTATAATATATATTATTATAACTATATAAATAAATCACATATAAATATTAATATATATATTAAATATATATATATATAATACTATTATATATTATCTATTAGTAAATATTATATAAATATATATATAATATCATATAAAGTATAAATTATATAATATAGTATATAATACTATTAATTATACTATAATTATATATATATATGATATAAGTATATAGTATATATAGTATAGTATATATATAGTATTATCATATAATATAATATAAATTTATATATCTATTTATATTATATATAATATAATAATAGATTAATAAATATATATTTAATATATAAATTATTAATATATATTAATATAATATTAATATTATATATTATTAATATAATAGTAATAATATATATACTATATTATTTATTTAACTATATTAAAGAATGGCCACAAGCATTATATGATGGGTCTGCCTCTTATACTGCCCGTATGAAGTTTCAGTTATTTAAGTTTTTTTAATTTTTTTGTCATAAATTGGTTTTGTTCTTTTTTCTTTGCTCATTAGGGTTGGGTGTGCATTGTAAATGAGATAGAGATCGACAATTGGAAAGGTAGAAAAAGAGGGAACGCTCGAAGGACACGGATTTCCGCGGAAATGCAGTGTTTATTTTATTGTGTTTACCCGTAGTTGTGCATTTTAAAAAATTAAAATAAAAGGGGGATGAAATTAAATACTCTATAATAAATTATGATTCCTATTAACATCAACATTGTGTAAAGTTAAAATCTGTTTTTAATTGATCGATAGGTTGATTGAAAATTTTTATTATTGATGAAATCATGTTGAAAAGTGAGGAATATAGTCATGGATATATTCAATGATATATTTTGATAAATTAGACGTACACAATGGTGGACTGACTGGACGTGGAATGTTTTCAGGGATTGGATATCTGTGGAAATCTTTCTAAAATTTTCTATGGAAAGGGTAATTCTTGTTTGTTGTATACTTTAATGGGTATAATTGTAATTTTTTTAATTTTTATTAATATTTTACTTACTAGCTATTATCATCATTTTTTATTAATAGTAGGTTTCCATTTTTATAGAGTCAGAGTACCGGTTTTTGAGGTTCAAAGGGTAGGGTTCAGAGGTTGCATTAGAAGTTGGATCTGGAAGTAACTAATAAAAAACCTGGCTACTAACATTGGCCAGGTAGGTAGCTATTAAGTATGGGGTATTGCGACTTTTCATTTCTTTTAATATACTTGAAATATATTATTCTAAATTTTTAGATTCAATTTAGGTATGTAGTATGATTATAGTTTGCTTCATTTCGTTTTAAATAATGTTTCAATTTAATTAATATAATTAATAATATTCATTAATATTTGATTACATGTTCAAACATTACTTTATTGATTTGACTGTTTTAAGATTTGCTGAGTTTTATTGTTTATTAAAGATTCTTAAAATTAATTTTTTCAAGTAAATATTTATCATTTATTATTTAACCTATTTATTTATTTATATCATATATCCTCTCATATATTTTACCAACCCCCACTTACAGTGTAAGCTTTGTCATCTTTCAGTCTTTTTATCGCTTCCGGATTTGGTGTGATTGCAGTATTGAAGTATTAATTCTTTAAATTGGATTGGTTTTTTTTTATTCGAGTTGGAAGCAGAGTTTATGGAATTGGATTTTCTATTTGCGGACAAAGTAGCATAGCTGATTTGGTTATTTTCAAATATTTGATGGTGGGATTTATGCAGTTTTTGGTTAAACAAGAGCGTGACGCGGAGAATTTCTATATACAGTAGATGCGCGCCTGTATTGACACACCATTAATACACTAATATTATTGAACAATGTTAAAAATATTGACTGAAAAGGCTGAAGTGATGAACTTAACGAGAGAAAGAAGATACCCGAACATAAATAATTGATTTATGCTCATCAGCTAAAAATGTATTGATGATAAACCTAGATATTATAGTAAAATACTAACTGGTCAGATAAACAAACATTGGATAGTCATTTATGATAGAAACTGAAAGAGAGATCTGAAAATGATTGAGAGCAGGTTATTATTATTTGATCATTTACCGAGAGAATGGCTGTACCTTTTCATACTTATGCAATAATTAGTTTTTGAAAACTTAAACAAAAAAAAACTTTTGAAAACTTAATACTTGGAAAAAACATTTATATATAAAACACGTTGAAAAAGATATTTTTCTTCACAGTATTAAGAGTAAGAATTTAAGTAAAGAAATATAAAGATTTGTGATAATATTAAATTATGATTGAGTAAAGATAAACTTTAAGTTGTATTATGTGAAAACATATTTAACTAAATAATTTAAACATAAGAATAATACAATAAATTGAACATACTATGTAATCACCCACTAAAGGATAATTTTTGCGATCCGTCCAACTATTTCAAAGAACTAGATATAAATGATTGTTTTCTTTAATTAATTATTTAAAACCTGTTAGATAACTACTGGATTTTTAAATGTGACAAACATTTTTTGTCTTTATTTTATATTTTATACTGTAATTATTAATAATTTAATTAGTTTTAAATATTATTGTATATTATCTTATTAAGGGTATTAAGCTTAATAGTAGTACTTGACTGGTATTTCTATGATTGCAGTTATGTGGTTGATATGTCCGTTATTATATATATTGTTTTATATAGGGATTTAATTATAATGTAGAATAATATTATATTTATATTTTAATTTCATCTAATACTTAATGAGTGGTTGTCAAGGGTACAATCTCAAGTTTTGATGTAATATATCTAATTAAAGGAGTATTGGAGAAATAATTTTAGATTTAATAATTTTAGTATTAAAATTAGATTAATAATAATAATGTAATAAATTAATTAATGGTTTCGGTTATTTACTTTATGTTATATATGTGGATAAATAAATAACTTAATAATGAGTAGTATTAATTGTGATGTATGATTTTTATTGTTTTAACCCCTTTCACATTATATTGCACCTTTTCAGGAATAAAATGATCGAGTTTAATATCGCCATTCAGAAATCAATAAAACTTTTCAAGCTTGTATTATTGTATTTTAAAATATAATGCTACAAGGTAATCTTCAAACAATCAATTACAATACAAAACTCCCCAACCTCTCCTCTGGGTGGCTAGGCCTTATAAAATCACTGCTACAATATAGGTATATTGTGGAGTACTCCATAAACGTTGGGGCTGTCTTGAAGGATTAATAGGTGAGGTAGAGTGCAATAGTAAAGTAAGGTGGTATTAAGGTAGTTAGTAAAGTATAAATGTACGTAAATATAAGTGGTAATAAAAGAAGTGTAACAATGGCTATGAATGAGGAATTGCGGGTGGAGTTAGAAAGGTATATTTTTTGGAATCTGTTCGAAATATATATATAAATATATATATATATATTATATATATACATATATATACTATATTGATAGTAGTATATATATTAATTATAGGTAATATTAATATATACTATGGTAAATATAAATAATTTTTTATTATTATATATATATATATATTATATATCATTACTATATATATATAATATATATATATGATAATATAATATATATAAAGATATATATATATATCATATAATAATATATATATATACTATGTATATATGATTAATAATATAATATATATCTATATATATATATATTAATTATATATATATATATATAATAAATAATAATATATATATATTTATTATAAGATTATAACATATATATACTATATATGATATATGTATATATATTTATATATATAGTATAAGTATATATATATATATATATATTATATAAAATATAATATATATATAATTATATAAATATATTAGATATTATATATATCATATGATATATTATATATATTTATTATATAATATATATATATATGTATGTATATATATAATATAGACATTATATATATATTATATCTATATATATATAAATATATATATATATATATAACTATTATATATATTGTATATATATTATATATAACTAATATATAGATATATATTATATATATTATTATTAACATAATTATATAATATATATATTAATACTCTATATATATATATATATATATATATAGATTTTAAATATATTAATAATTATTATATATATATAAATATATAAGTTATAATATATGTACTATATATATTAAATATATATATGTATATAGTATAATTACTATATATCTATATATTATATATATACTAGTACTATTACTATATTATATGATATATATATGAACATATAATAAATATTATATATGTAGTCATCTGGGAAAAAATAAATATCCCTTTACATGCGAGGAAGTAATAATAATAATAACTATAATTTGAATCAGGTGGGGATAGTAGTACGAAATGGCGAAAACAATTCTTATTAATTCTTCAATAAAATCTGAAACGTTTCGAGTATTTCTCTCTCATCGTCTAGCAATAATAATTAAAATTCTATGAGAATATTTAAATTAAATTTACAATAACTATAATATTACCAGTACTTAAATATTAAAATAAAGAATAAAATTTCCCTTTAGAAACGGAATATAAAAAGAATATATATAGTATCTATTATATTATATATAAAGTATATATAAAATAATATAGTATATATATTTAGTAGTATATACTATATATATATATAATCTATATATATATATACTATATATAATCGTATATTATGATGGTAGATTATTATATATACTAATATATATAATATATATATATATATATATAATATATATATATAATATATAGTAAGCCTTGGATAAATTAAAAGCTCATTTGTCTTTTCCTCTCTAATATATATATTATATGCTGTTATATATACATATATACGTTTATATATATATTATATGTATAATATATATAGATATGTTACAAATAATATATATTAATAATATATATATAATATCGGTATTATATATATATATATATTATAATAGTATATAATATAATATATATATAATATAGTATAATATTATATAATATAATAATATATATAAATAATAGACTAATATACTTATATATATATGATATATTGATAGTATATATATAATATATATATATTTTTATTAAATAATATATTTATAATATTATATTACTATATATATAATTAATTATATATAATATATATATGTATATATAATATATATATATAATATATATATATAGTATATAGTATATAATGATATATATGATATATTAATAATTATTTATATCATATATAATAGTATGTATATATATAATATGATAGTTTACTATAATAGATCTAGTATCATATATATATATATATATATATATATATATATATGATAGCTATATAATATATATAGTATATATACTATTTAATATAAATATATTATATAATAACTAATATATATAGTATATATAATAATATATCTATATATATATGTATATAGATATATAGTATTATATTATATAAAATTAATATATAGTATATATATTCTATATGATTATAGTATATGATATAGTATATTATATATATGTATTATATATATAATATATATATATATATATACTATATAGTATTATAGAGTTTAATATAATATGTTCAACTATAGTATATGTATTTAATATATATAATATATAGTGGTATATATATAATATGATATAATATATATATTATATCTATATATAGTATATATATAAATACTAGGTTTTTTATATAGTATATTAGATAAATTAATCGTATACTATAGTATATGATATATAGTAGGGTAGATGTAGGTTGGTATTAGCTAATAAGTTATATATTATATAGTAGAGTATGATATTAGATAAAGTATTAGTATATATAATAATATAGTATATAGTAAATATATATATATAATATATATATGAATACTATACTATATATATATATATAAATAAAGTAATATATATATACATTAATTATATGATATATATATATAAAATATATATAGATATATATATTACTACTTATATGTTGTATATGTAATAGTAATACATATATATAGATATATATTAGTATATATATATATATATAGGTAGTTCACCAAAAATGCTAACGATAATTTTTCCTAATTTATTTTTTTCTTGTAATAAACGCAATAATTTGAAAAAAAAATTGCCCATATATATATATATTATATTATATATATAATATATATATATATATTAGTATATGACTATATATGAATACATATATATATATATATATTATTATGTATATATATGTTTAAATATTAACTATATATATAGTGTATAGTTAATATAATATATATATATAATTATATACTATAATATTATAAGTACTATATATTAATATATATTATAATGCTTTAGAATATTATTTTTAATCATTTATGTTTATTATTATTCTATTTATTTTTTAAATTAAACTGCAAATCATAAATATAAACCTCAACTCCTATGCTACGGCCTATAAGTAAGTATAATATATTAATATATATATTATATTCATATATACTATATATAGATTATATTATATAATATATATGTATATCTATATAGTGTAATATAATAAGATAATAGTATATATATGTAATTATATAGATATATATTAATATATATATATTTATATAATATTATATATATATAATATATAATAATATATAATATATAGTATTATATATAGATATTTATATAAAATATATATATATATGTATATATAGCTATAGCTATACTAGTATAGGTATATATATAATTATATATATAGTAATATATATATAGTAAGTATATATATATATCTATTATTAATAATATATATATATATATATATATGTAGGATATATAATATAGATATATATACAATAGTATTATAGTTTGGCTTTGCTATAATGATTGGTGAAGTCTTGAATATTGAGTATATATATAGATACTATATAATATATATATATATACTATATAGTATATATATATATATAGAATTATATATATGTATTAATATAATATATATACTATACTATATATATATTATTATTAATATTATATATATATATATATATATATAATATATATATCTACTAGTATATATATATATAGAATATATATATCATATATAGTATACTATATATAGTATATAGGTATATATCATACTACATATATATATATATATATATAATACTATATATATACTATATATATATATATATTGTAGTCTGAATGCGCCCTAATTACTACAACCAAAGAAGTAATAAAATGAGGCAAACGATTTAAATGAGTATATATTAATATATTATATAGTAGTTATATATATTATAGTAATAATATAATATATATATATATATATTATAAATATATATAGATATATTTAATATATATAATACTTATAATACTAATATAGATATATATAATAGTATATATATACTGTATATCGTTATCAGAAGAATGATAAATAGATAATAATATTAGATTATAATATATAATAATAATAATAATATAATAATAATAGAATTAATAATAATCAAATAATAAAATATATAATAATAAAAAGAAAACAAATAGATTGTTAACACTTATACCAAAGATCTAGAGTGAAATTAAATAAGTACATTAGTCTTATTATAATTTTAACTCATTATTATTAGGTACTTAGAAGTATGAGACGCCTTTGCATGACTTCTATAGACACTGAGACATACCCATGTTGGTCCAAAGTTCAGTCATCAATTCTCCAACAGAGCGAGGGCACCTTTTTTCCGATTATAGTTATGGGCTATATATATATATAGAATATATATCATATAATATACTATACTATATCTATATAAGTATATAGTATTACGTATAGCAAGATCAGGATATAGCGTATAAGGCTATATTATTATAGTATAATAGGTAGTATAATGATATATATATATATATATAGAATATATTAGATGAATATTATATGATATATTATATATTTAGTATATATATTATATTGATATATAATATATTATATATATATATATAATATATACATAGTAATTATAAACTATATAATATATATATGAAGTTAAAGCAATGATCGCTAAAGTAAATGCTTTTTTTCCCTTTTTTTACATGCTTTCCGCGCATATGTTCTTCCTCCTACCTTCAACCTGAACTTGATTTTCTTACTCCACTTTCAAAAACTTCGTACGCCTTTTCATTTCATCTAAGGCTAGAAAAAGGCTAGCAAGCCCTACTTACAGATCCTTCTATCAACGCTGCCCTTAATTCATACTCTTTCCCTCCATTACTCATTTCCTCATGCCACAATTAAAAATATCATTTCCCCCAACACTCTTACTTGTTTCACGTTCCTCTGATATGCCTCACTCTTACAAAAAACCTAAATCTCACATTCATAACCCGCCGCCCCTAATGAACTTTCCCAATGTGTATACAAAATTGCCTGCAAAGATTGCGATCCCCTACATGGAAAAGGCGCGAATTTTATTTGCAAGTTCTATATAATCAACAAAAAATAGATCTGCGTGATTAGTCAAAATCTCCCTGACACTCTAATCGTTCTACTACATCTGTCCATTAACATTAACGCAAATGACACCTATTTCCATGTAGCAGAAATTATCAAAAAGTAACTCATGCGAATTTTTTGCCATCATTTAATTCAATAAACTTTTAAATAACAAAACATAAATACTATTTGAGCACACAGTTCGTTTTATGCCAAGCAAGGTTTAGAGAATTTTTTAAGCAAATTTAAATTACTATTATTTTAATCTTATATATACTCAGTAATTTTTGCTTTTTTTAATAGTAGTGTATTATATAAATCTCATCTGAACGAGTTCGGAGCTTAGGAACTGAAAAGTCTCGTAAATTTATTGTTAAAATAACAATTTTACTTACTTTTTATTAACTTTTAACCTTTAGCCCTCGCGATTTGTTTTTTCACCTTTCATCAATCAAGGCCCTCTTCTGACTGATAATATAATATTATATGTATATATACTATTCATATATATTATGTATTGTATATATATTATATATAGAGTATATATATAGTATTATATATCATTATGTATTATATAAATATAGATAAAAGATAAAAGCAGCTGTTAAATATATTATTATAATAACATTATAATATTATCATTTTACTTGCATTTTTTATTCAAGTTATTGAATTTCATCGTATATTGCATTGTTTGTCTATTTTTTTTATGCGAATTGAGTTTGCGTGTTTTTTTTTCCTTTTTTTAACATCTCTGAGCAAAAATAAAAAGCACCCTTAGTTTATTACTTCAAATCCTTTGCCTACAGATATGATAGCAGACCCTATTTATGCGATTTTATCGACACATCACTACATCATACACAGTGAATTTATCATTGCGTCTATCACATCGTTCTCGGTGGCTTCGTGGGGGTTCTGATTACAAGAACTATAGTCACGAGGTGCAGTCAGCGCAATACTGACATCCCTCGAATTCCATCATCAGTATCCTAGTCACGAAATCCTATTCCACAGATCCTCAATAGTAAGGTTCAGTTTAACAGATTGTATAAAATGCCTCACAAAAATGCTTGTAACTGGGTTCCTCCACAAAGGTTTATTCTACAACAAGATTCAATTAAACAGATTTAAGCGAGAATGTTACCGTCGTGAACAGCGTCGGACCTCTATTCCAAATTGATTCCAATGTCAATTTACTGGAGCAGATCCTTTAAGAGATTTGCTAAGCAGTACTAATAAATTTCTAAGTTCACACGATGCTTATTAGCTACGCTTTCATATCATGATAGTACTATAGGGGATATATAAGTGGCTACAGTTCTCTTACTGCAGTTCTAGTCAACAGATCTCTTAGTATATATAAGGTGTACTGGATACGGCTATATAAGCAATTCATCGTCTCCATTATTGAGTCCTTTATACAGTATCATTGCACTGCATTTTCGTAGGCAGGTTCTATCGCAGGTCCT
Organism: Trachelipus rathkii; assembly: GCA_015478945.1. Lineage (NCBI taxonomy): Eukaryota > Metazoa > Arthropoda > Malacostraca > Isopoda > Trachelipodidae > Trachelipus > Trachelipus rathkii. The sequence continues at coordinate 14,177 of JABUQX010037834.1, forward strand.
CAGATTATCTATTGATCCTATATTCTCTTAAAAATCATCTTCTCCATATTGTTTTTTTTACAATAGTCAATTCCAAATGCATACTCTTTACAGTGGTTTGTAGTTTTTATATACAACAGTTAGAACTCATGTAGATGAACAGTTAGGAGTGAGAAGGTATATTTTGAAATGTGCATGCATGTCGTGGTTTGTGTGTTGTTTATGAATGAAGTGTGTGGCACCCATTTTCAAAGACTCGACCACTTCGCACAAAGCGCTTCGTGGATGGTCAGTCAACGACGCTACAACATTATTTATCAGCAATACAACTTCTAATTAGTATATATTTCTTTTATACGTTTATTTTCAATATTTCTTATATAAAAATATAGTATATATATAATATGATATAATATAGTATCTATATACGTACACACAAAGGAAATATTAGTATATGATTATATATATATATATATATATATATTATATATAATATTATATATTATACTAGTATTGAATGTATTAACTATATTTATGTATATATACTATCATAATATATATTTATCTCCTTTCCCCCCAAGTGCTGGTAGAGGTCGTCACTGCAGATTTTACTGTTATACTCTACAGGCTTCATGTTGATACAAACAATACACGGGTTGCCAATCATAATTTATTATTTAGTATATATATATATATATTAAATCAGTATATAAATATACTATATATAATATATATGATATATATGATATATATTATAATATAATATATATAATATAGATATATAATATAAATATAATATATATTGTTGCATTTAAAATAATCGTGGAGTAAAATGATTAATATATTAAGGCAAAAAACAGAAAAAGGACAAAAAAAATAATTTCAATCATTTCAAATAGACAATCATTCAATGTAAGAAAAAATGAACAAAAAACAAAAAAAAAATTTATTTAAATTATAATTTGATATAGGGT
>JABUQX010037836.1:0-12500 GCA_015478945.1 Trachelipus rathkii
AGGACTGTTTTACTCCAAAAAAGTTTTTATAACAGCTGATTATAAAATCCCGAAGATACTAATATAATTCCTCCACACAAAAAACTTTACTAAAAATATAAAAATATCCACTCTCACGACCTGGATTTTCAGGAGGAGATGGGCCATTTATAGTTTGAACCCACCCATAAATCCCTAAAACTGTTCAAAAAATTTCAATAATGTTTTCAACCCCAAAATTAAATATTGAAAGGACTGATTACTCCAAAAAGTATAACAGCTATTTAAAATCCGAAGATACCATAGTTCCATCACACCAAAAAACCTTTTCTAAAATATAAAAATTCAACTTTTCCTACGACCTGGTATTTCAGGAGGAATGGCCCTTTATATGTTTGAACCACAAAAAAAATCATAAAAATTTCTCCAAAATTTTTTCAAAAGTTAAATTGAGGAATGTTACTCTAAAGTATAACAACTATTAAAAATATTGAAGATACTTATAGTGTTCCTCACACAAAAACCTTTCATAAAAATATAAAAAAATCACTTCTACGACCTGTTATTTCGAGGAGGAATGGCACGATTTATTATTTTTTAAAAAACAAAAATCCTAAAATTAAAAGTTTGACAAAATTAAAGAGGACTGTTACTCCAAAGTATAACAGCTAATTAAAAATCCGAAGACCATAGTGTTCCCTCACACCAAAAAAACCTTGTCGTAAAATATAAAATCACTTTTCTACGACCTGTATTTCAGAGGAATGGCCATTATAGTGTTTTGAACCACAACATTTCAAAAATCTTGAACACAAAATTTATAAACGCCAAAATATAAATTGAGACTGTTACGCCCAAAAGTTAGTCGTAATAACAGCTATTAAACAATCCGAAGAAGATACCATAGTACGATCCTCACACCAAAAACCTTGTGCTAAAAATATAAAAATCACTTTTCTACGACCTGTTATATGTTTGAACAACAAATTTATATGATTGAACCCCAAAAACCTTAAAATTTCAAAAATTTAAATTTTGAACAAAATTAAATGAAGGATCTGTTACTCCAAAAGTAGAACAGTTATTAAAAATCCGAAGGACCATAGTGTTCCCTCACCACCAAACCTTTCCTTAAAAATATAAAATCACCTCTCTCGACTGTATTTTCAGAAGAAACCATGGCTCCATTTATATGTTTGAATCCACAAAAAATCCAAATTTCAAAATTTCTCGGACCCAACAAATTAAATTGAGGCAGGACTGTTACCTCCCAAAAAGCTTTAAATAACCCAGGCCTAATTAAAAATTGGCTCGCCGGAAGATACCATAGTATCTCCACACCCACAAAAACCTTTCGAAAATATAAAAATCACTTTTCTACGGCCTGTATTTCAGGAGGAGATGGCCATTTATATGTTTTAAAAACAAAAATAAATTAAATTTTCAAAATTCAACAAAATCTTTAACAAAATTAAATTGAGGACTTGTTACTCCAAAAGCTGCTATAAACAGCGTATATTAGCAAAACTCCGAAGGATAACCATAGTGTTTTCACACAAAACCTTTCCTATAAAATATAAAAATTCACTTTCTACGACCTGTATTTCAGGAGAAATGGCCATTTATTATGTTTGAATCACAAAAAAAATCCTAAAATTTCAAAATTTCAAAATTTTGACAAAATTAAATTTGAGGACTGTTACTCCCAAAAGTATAACAATTATTACAAATCCGAAGATTACCTAATAGTATCCTCACACAAAACCTTTTCTAAAAATATAAAAATCACTTTTCTACCACCTGTATTTCAGGAGGGAATGGCCCATTATATGTTTAACCACAAAAAATTCCAAAAATTTTCAAAAATTTCAAAAATTTTTGACAAAATTAAATGAGGACTGTTACTCCAAAAGTTATAACCAAGCCTATAAAAATCGAAGATAACTTATAGTATTCCTCACCAAAACCTTCTAAAAATATTAAAAATTGCACTTTTTCTTCTACGACCTGTATTCAGGAGGAATGCCATATATATGTTTGAACCACAAAAAAATCATAAAATTTCAAAAATTTTTGACAAAAATTTTAAATTGAGGAATGTTACTCCAAAAGTTATACACAGCTTTTAAAAATTTCGAAGATTACGTTATAGGTGTTCCTCAACACCAAAAACCTTTATAAAAAATTATAAAAAAATCACTTTTCTAACGACCTGTATTTTCAGGAGGAATTGGCCATTTATATTTTTAAAAAACAAAATCCGAAAATTTAAAAGTTTGACAAAATTAAATTGAGGACTGTTACTCCAAAACTGAAACAGCTATTAAAATCCGAAGATACTATAGGTATTCCTCACACCCAAAACCTTTCTAAAGAATTAAAAATCACTTCTTCTACGACCCCTGTATTTCAGGAGGAATGGCCATTTATATGTTTGAACAACCACAAAAATATAAAATTTATTTAAAATTCAAAATGTAAACAAAAATTAAATTTGAGGAATGTTAACTCCATTTACTCCAAATCTATAACAGCTATTAAAAATCCCCGAAGATACCATAGTATTCCCACACAAATACGTGGGGCAAGATATAAAATAATGAAAATCACGTATTTGTCCTTACTTAATGCCCATAGAACTTCATTTATATGTTGAAAAAAAAAAACAGTAAAAGCAATAAATTTCAAAATTTCACCAAAATTAAATTGAGGACTGTACTCCAAAAGTATATTCAGATATGTTGAAAGTTCGCCTCTTGTAAGAAGTTCTTATCACGCAGAAAAACATATTCATTAAAATATAAAAATCGCTTTTTTACGACCTGTATTTCAGAAGGAATGTCCATTATTATGTTTTTTAAACCAAAAATTCCAAAAATTTCGCAAAATTTAGACCAACAATTAATGAGGCCTGTTGTTACGCCAAAAGTATAACATATATTAAAAAATCCGTAGATACCATAGTATTCCTCACACCAAAAAAAACCTTTCATAAAATATTAAAAAATCAACTTTTCTATGACTTGTATTTTAGGAGCTACGAGCCTTTAGATGTTTGAACAACAAAAATCCTAAAATTTTTAAAAATTTCAAAAATGTAATACAAAAATTAAAATTGAGGAATGTTTACTCCCAAAAGTTTAACAGCTTATTTAAATCCGAAAGAAATCATCGAATCCTCACACAAAAACCTTTTTCCTAAAAATATAAAAATCACTTTTCGTACGACCTGTATTTTCAGGAGGAATAGCCATTATATGTTTTAAGCCCACAAAATCCTTAAGAATTAAAAAATTTCAAAATAATTTAACAAATTAAAATTGAAGGAAATGTACTCCCAAAAGTATAACACCTATTAAAAATCCGAAGATACCATAGTGTTTTTCACACACAAAAAACCTTTCTAAAAAATATAAAAAATCACTTTTTCTACGACCTGTGTTTTTCAGGAGAAATGGCCATTTATATGTTTTGAAAAACAAAAATATCCAAAATTCAAAATTTCCCAAAAATTTTGACAAAATTAAATTGGACTGTTTTTTTTTTTTTTCTTACCACCTTGCCAAAATACAGTTAATTTAAATTATTGCGTGGACGAATATTCCTGGTCGTCCGTCAGTCAAAAAACCCTTCTATAAAAAATTCCCTAAGCCATTTTTTTCCTACCTGTATTTCAGGCTGATTTACGTTATCTATATGTTTGAACCACAAAAAATCCAAAAAAATTTCAAAAAAATTCATCAAAATTTCACAAAATTAAAATTGAGGACTGTTCTCCACAAAGTATAACACTATTAAAAATCGAAAAAGATACTATAGTATTCCTCACACAAAAAACCTTTCTAAAAAATATAAAAAAATTCACTTTCTACGACCCTGTATTTCGAGAGGAATGGCCATTTATATGTTTTGAAAAAAAAAACAAATTCATTTAAAATTTCAAATTTTTTGACAAAATTAAATTTGAGGAATGTTACCCAAAAAAAGATAACAGCTTTAAAAATTCGAAGATTACCTATAGTGTCCCTCACACAAAAACCTTTATAAAAATAGAAAAAATCACTTTTCTACGACCTGTATTTCAGGAGAAATGGCTTTTATATTTTAAAAAAAAAACAAAAATTCCTAAATTTAAAAAGTTTTGGACAAAATTAAATTGAGGACCTGTTACTCCAAAAGCTTATAACAGCTATTAAAAATCCGAAGATTACTAGTATTCCTCACACAAAAAACCTTTCTAAAAAATATAAAAATTCCACTTTTCTACGACCTGTATTTCAGCGAGGAATGGCCATTTATATGGTTGAACCACAAAAATTTCTAAAATTTTTAAAAAATTTCAAAATGGTTAACAAAATTAAATTGAGAATGTTACCCTCCCAAAAGTTTTTTATAACAGGCTATTAAAAAACCGAAGATTACCATTTAGCTATATCCTCACACAAAAACCTTCTTAAAAAATATAAAAAATCACTTCTACAACCTGGATCTTTCAGAAAAAATATAAAAGTTTGGTGCGGTGCACCACAAAAATCCTTTAAAATTTCAAAAAAATTTCAAAATTTTCACCCAAAAATTAAATTGAGGACTGTTACTTTTTGAAAAGTATAACAGCTATTAAAAATCCGAAGATACCATAGTATTCCTCCACAAAAACCTTTCTAAAATATTAAAAAAATCACTTTTCTACGACCTGTATTTCAGGAGGAATGTCCATTTATATATGTTTGACCACAAAAATCCTAAAATTTCCAAAATTTTGACAAATTAAATTGAGGGCTTGTTCCGCCAACGAAAGATATAACAGTTTAATAAAAATTCCGAAGATACCATTAGTTATTCCTTCACACAAAACCTTTCTAAAAAAAATATAAAAAATCACTTTTCTACGAAATGTATTTCAGGAGGAATGGAAAAAATTTGAAAGCTGATAAAAAATTCCCTAAAATTTTTAAAATTTCAAAATGTAAACAAAATTTAAATTGAGAAAATTGTTACTCCAAAAGTTATATAACAGCTATAAAAAATCCGAAGATACCATAGTATTCCTCACCAAAAAAATTTTTTCTAAAAAATATAAAAATCACTTTCTAACGACCTGTAGTTCAGGAGGAATGCCATTTATATGTTTGAACCCCACAAAAATCCTAAAATTTAAAAATTTCAAAATTTGTGTAGGACAAAATTAAATTGAGACTGTTACTCCCAAATTTATAACAGCTATTAAAAATCCGGAGATACCATATTAGTATTCTTCACACAAAAAACCTTTCTAAAAATATAAAAAATCGACACTTTCTACGACCGTATTTCAGGAGAAGGAAGTCCCACAGCGCAGTCCTCCGGACTGATCCCTAAAATTTCAAAAATTTCAGAAATTTTGACAAAATTACAATGACGGACTGTTACTCCAAAAGGGTATAACAAGCTTATTAAAAATCCGAGATACTTATAGTATTCCTCACACCCAAAAAACGCTTTTCCTAAAAATATAAAAGATCACTTTTTCTACGACCGGATTTGCGAGGAGGAATGCCATTGATAATTGTTTTGAACCACTAAGAAATCCAAAAAATTTCAAAAAAATTCCAAAATTTATTAAAAATGAATAATGTGAGGATTGTTACCCAAAAGTATAACAGCTATTAAAACCGAAGATACTATAGTATTCCTCACACAAAAAAACCTTTCTAAAAATATAAAAATCACTTTTCTACCACCTGTATTTCAGAGGGAATGGCCATTTATATGTTGAACCCCACAAAAAATCATAAAATTTTCAAAATTTTGACAAAATTATATTGAGGAATGTTACTCCAAAAGTATAACAGCTATTAAAAATCCGAAGATACGCATAGTTGTCCTCACACAAAAAACCTTCTAAAAATATAAAAATCACTTTTTCCTACGACCTGTATTTCAGGGGGAATGGGGAACGCCAATTTATATGTTTGAACCACAATTTCAAAATTTTGACCAAAATTTAATTGAGGACTGTTACGCACCAAAATAACAGCTGTTAAAAATCCGAAGATACCATAGTATTCCTCACACCAAAAACCTTTCTAAAAAGATAAAAATCACTTTCTACGACCTGTATTCCGGAGGAATGGCCATTTATATGTTTGAACCACAAATTTTCAACCAAAATTTTGACAAAAATTAAAATTGAGGACTGGTACGCCAAAAGTTATAACAGCTATTTAAAAATCCGAAATAACATAGTATTTCTCACACAAAAACCTTTCTAAAAATTTAAAAATCACTTTTCTTCGACCTGTATTTCAGAAGGAACATGGCCATTTATAGGTTTGAACCACAAAAATCCTAAGAAGAGTTAAAAAATTTTTAGACAAAATTAAATTGAGGAACGAGTTACAAACAAAAAGTATAACAGCTTGAAAAATACTGAGTTTCCATAGTATTTCCACACACAAAAACGCCTTTCTAAAAATATAAAAATCACCTTTCTACGACCTTGTATTTCAGGAGAATGGCCATTTATATGTTTTAACCAACAAAAATCCTAAAAATTTCAAAAATTTCAAAATTTTAACAAAATTAAAATTGAGGGACTGTTTACTCCAAAAAGTATAACAGCTATAAAAATCCGAAGATACCATAGTGTTTTTTCACACAAAAACCTTTCTAACAAATATTAACAAATCACTTTTTCCTACGACCTGATTATGGAAGAAATGCCATTTATGATGTTGAAATTCACAAAAATCTAAAATTTCAAATTCAAAATTTGACAAAATTAAATTGAGGACTGTTACTCCAAAAGTTAACAGCTATTAAAATCCGAAGATACTATAGTATTCCTCACACCACACAAAAACCTTTCTAAATATAAAAAAATCACTTTTTTCTACGACCTGGTAGTTTAGGAGGAACATGGCCATTTATATGGATTTGAACCCCACCAAAAAAATCCCACCACAAAATTTCAAAATTTTCAAAAATTTCACAAAATTAAATTCGAGCGACTGTTACTCCCAAAAAGTATAACCAGCTATAACAATCCGAAGATTACTATAGTATCCTCACACCAAAACCTTTTCCTTTTAAAAATAATAAAATTCACTTTCTAACAACCGACCCGGTAATCTTCAGGAGGGAATGCGCCATTTATATGTTTTGAACCCCACAAAAAAAATCTCATAAAATTTTTCCCAAAAATTTTGGAACAAAATTAACATTTGAGGGAATGTTACTGCCAAAAAGTATAACAAGGCTTTTTAAAAATTTGCGAAGATACTTATAGTGTTCCCACACAAAAACCTTTTAAAAATATAAACAATCACTTTTTTCAACGACCTGTATTTCAGGAGGCATGGGCCATTTATATTTTTAAAAAACAAAAAATCCTAAAATTTTAAAAGGGTTGACCAAAAATTAGAATTGAGACTGTTACTCCAAAAGTTATAAACAGCTATTATAAAATTTCCGAAGGATACATACAGTTTATTCCTCACACAAAAACCTTTTTCTAAAAATATAAAAATCACTTCTTCTACCGACCTGTGATTTCAGGAGGAATTGGCCATTTATATGTTTAAACTGCCAAAATCCTAAAATTTAAAATTTCAAAAGTAAACAAAAGTTTAAATTGATGGAATTGTTACGCCAAAATTATAACAGCTTGTAAAAATCCGAAGATACCATAGTATTCCTCACACCAAAAAAAAACCTGTCTAAAAATATAAAAATCACTTTTCTACGAACCTGTATTTCAGAAGGAATATCCATTTATATGTTTGAACCACAAAAAGCCTAAAATTTCAAAAATTTCAAAATATTTCAAAATCATTAAATTTGAGGACTGCTTACGCACATGATTACAGCTATTAACAAATCCGAGATACCATAGTATCCTTCAAACACAAAAAACCTTTCCTAAAATAATAAAAATCACTTTCTACGGAACCCCTGTATTTTCAGTGAGGAAGTCCATTTAATTATGGGTTTGAACCACCAAAAAATACCTCAAAAATTCCAACAATTTTTGACAATAAAATTGAGGCTGGTACGCAAAAGTATAACAAGTGTAATAAAAAATCCGAAGGATACCATTAGTAATTCCTCACCACCCCAAAAACTCTTTCTTAAAAATATAAATTCCACTTTTCTACGACCTGGATATTTCAGGGAGGAAATGGACCATTTATAATGTTTTGAACCCACAACAAAATCCTAAAATTTTAAATTTTCCAAAAATGTAAACAAAAATTAAATGTAAAATGAAACCCTCCAATAAGATTAACAGCTATTTAAAATCCGAAGGATACCATTAGGTATTCCTCACACCAAAAAACCTTTTCTAATAAATACTAAAAAATCACTTTTCTACGACCTGTATTTCAGGAGGACAATGGCCACATTTATATACGTCCCTTTAAGCAGCCCACAAAATGTTCCCTAAAAATTTTTTTCAAAAAATTTTCAAAATTTTTACACCAAAATTAAATTCTTATTTAAATGTGTAAACAGCATAAAAAATCCGAAGATACACATATGTTTTTCACACAAAAACCTTTTCTAAAAATATAAAAATCACTTTTCCTACGACCTGTATTTCAGGAAAAATGGCCATTTATATGTTTCACAAACAATTCCCTAAAATTTCAAACATTTTAAATTTTGACAAAATTAATGAGGACTTTACTTCCAAAGATAAACAGCTCATTAAAAAATCCGAAGAGACGTTTATAGTTAATTCCTCACACCCCCAAAAACCTTCTCTAAAAATATAAAAAATCACTTTGTTCTACGACCTGTATTTCAGGAGGGGTGGCCATTTACAGATAAAGTGTGGCACAAAATTCCAAAATTTCAAAAATTTCAAAATTTTCACCAAAAAATTAAATTGAGGACCTGTTACTCCAAAAGGTATAACAGCCTATTAAAAATCCGAAGATTACATAACATTCCTCACCACAAAAAACCTTTTAAAAATTTATTAAAAATTCTAAACTGTTTTAGGGATGACATAGTCAAAGGAAGGCCCATTTATACTGTGTTTGGAACCCACAAAAAAAATTCATTTAAAATTTCCAAAATTTTGACAAAATTAAATTGAGGAATGTTACTCCAAAAGTATAAAAACAGCTTATTAAAAAATCCGAGATACCATAGTGTTACCTTTCACACACATATATATAATTTGTCCTAAAAATATAAAAAAATCACTTTTCTACGACCTGTATTTCTTTCAGGAGGAATGGCCATTTATTATGTCTTTGAACCACCAAATTTCAAAATTTTGTACAAAATTAAATTGAAGGACTCGTTACGCCCAAAAAGATAACAGCTATTAAAATCCGGAAGATCACCCACCATGAGTTATTCCTCACAAACAAAAAACCTTTCTGAAAATATAAAAGATCACTTTTCTACGACCTGTATTTTCAGGAGAATGGCCATTTATATGTTTGAAATCCAAATTTCAAAAATTTTGAAAAATTAAATTGGACTTTACGCCAAAAAAGTATAACAGCTATATTAAAAATACCGAAGATACCCATCAGTATTCCGTCAACAAAAAACTTTCTAAAAATATAAAAATCACTTTTTCTTCGACCTGTATTTCAGGAAGAGTGAATGGCCCATTTATATGTTTGACACAAAATCCCGTAAAATTTCAAGAACTTTTGAACCAAAATAAATTGAGGCACTGTTAACTCCAAAAGCCGATGGTATAAACAAGCGATATTAAAATCCAGAAACTGATACCATAGATCACACACAAAAACAACCTTTCTAAAAATATAAAAAACATCACCTTCTACGAACCATGTCATTTTCAGGAGTATGGCTCACGAATTTACTCTCTAACTCGTCTAAAAAAATCATAAAGAATTTCCAAAAAAAATTTCCCAAAATTTTAACACAAATTAAACTTGATGAAAGCACTCCAAAAATATAACAGCTATTAAAATCCGAAGGTACCCCAATATGCAAAAAAATCCGAAGATACCATAGTGTTTTTCACACAAAAACCTTACCTAAAACTATTAAAAAATCACTTTTCTGACCGCACCTGTATTTTAGGGAGAGAAGCGGACGAAATGGCCATTATTGTTTGAATCACCCAAAAAAATCCTAAAATTTTCAAAATTTTCAAAATTTTGACAAAATTAAATTGCAGGGACTGTACTCCAAAATATAACCAGCTATTAAAATCCCGAAAGATCCATATAGTATTTCTCACACCAAAACCTCTTCTAAAAATTTATTTAAAAAAATCACTTTTCTACGACCTGATTTCAGGAGGAATGGCCATTTACATGTTCTGAACCACAAAAATTCCAAACAAAAATTTCAAAATTTTCAAATTCACACAAATTTAAATTCAGCCTTCGTGAATAAAAAGTATAACAGCCATTAAAAATCCGAAGATACTAACTATAGTATTCCTCACACCAAAAACCTTTCTAAAAAGATAAAAATCACTTTTCCTACGACCTGTATTTCAGTATAGGAGAATTGGCCATTTATATGTTTTGAACCACAAAAAATCATAAAATTTAAAATTTCTTTGACAAAATAAATTGAGGAAAATGCTTACTCCAAAAGTTTGATAATCAGGCTATTAAAAATTCGAAGCATACTCTATAGGTGTCCTCACAACAAACCTTTCTAAAAAATTATAAAAATCAACTTTTTCTACCGACTGTATTCAGGAGGAAAATGGCCATTTTAATATGCTTTGAACAACAAAAAATTCCTCAAATTCTAAAAATTTCAAAAAGTGGAAGAACCCAAAACTTAAATTGGAGGGAATTGTTACTCCCAAAAGTTATAACAGATTTAAAAATCCGGAAGATACGCATAGTATTCCTTCACACAAAAAACCTTCTAAAAATATAAAAAATCACTTTCTACGACCTGTATGGTTCAGGAAGAATGTCCATTTATATGTTTTGAACCACAAAAATCCTTAAAATTTCCCAAAATTGGACAAAATTAAATTTTGGAGGGGGCTGTGTTACGCCAAAAGCTATACAAACAGTTAATAAAAATCCGAAGATACCATAGTATTCCTCACACAAAAACACTTTCGAAAAATATAAAAATCACTTTTCTACGACCTGTATTCAGGAGGAATGGCCATTTATATGCTTTGAACCAACAAAAATCCCTAAAATTTTAAAAATTTCAAAATGTAAACAAAAATATTTAAATTGAGGAATGTTAACTCCAAAATGATAAACAGCTATTTAAAAATCCGGAAGAACTCATAGATTCCTCACACCACAAAAACCTTTTCTAAAAAAATAAAATCACTTTTTCTACGACCTGTATTTCAGGAGGCATGGCCATTTATATGTTTGAACCACAAAATACCTAAAAAATTTCCAAAATATTTTGAACCAAAATTACAATTGAGGGCCTGTTACGCCAAAAAGTATACACAGTTATAAAAAATCCTGAAGTGATAACCATAGTAATTCCTCACAAAAACCTTTTCTAAAAATATTAAAAAATCACTTTTCTTACGACCTGTATTTCAGGAGAATGGAAAATTTTAGTATGTTTGGCAACTAAACAAAAATTCCCTCAAAATTTTAAAATTTCTAACCCAATGTAAACAAAAATTAATTGAGGAATGTTACTCCAAAAGTAAGTATAACAGCTATAAAAAATCCGAAGATACCATAGTATTCCTCACAACAAAAACCTTTCTAAAAATATAAAAAATCACTTTTCACGACCTGTATTTCAGAAGGAATATCCATTTATATGTTTGAAACACCAAAAATCCTAAGAATTTCAAAAATTTTCAAATTGGAGCAATTTTTGAAGAACTGAGAATTCATTTTAATGTTTTATCACAGGAATAGAGAGTCAAAGCTATGTGAATTCTCTGATCATTATAAATCACTATCAAGAAATATAATTACAAATATATAATAATTAGTATAATATATAAACTAATATAATATTAACATTAATTATAGTATATAATATTATACTATATATTATAATAATATAAATAATAATAATACAATACTATAAATATTATAATATAATATTATAAATTACAATTATATATATATATATACTATATATCCATACTATACTATATAAATATAATATATATATATATTATATAATATAATATATATATATATATAATAATACTACATATGATTACTAATAGTAATATCTATAATTATAATCAATATCATACTATACATATACTATATATATATAATATATAATAAATATATGATATATAATTACTAATATTATATATATAATATACGAATTAGTATACTATAGTAATATAATATATATGTATTATATAAATAATAATTATATATCTATATATATAATTGTTAATAATTACTATATTATACATATATATATATCATATTATATATATACATATATATATATATATAATCATGGGCGTCAAAGCAGAGTGGATGCACTTGTCACATCCTAAATACTTGCGAAATAAAAAACTGTACCTTAGATGTCAGCCAAAAACAACGTTTTAGAGCAAAAAAACT
>JABUQX010037836.1:15000-34610 GCA_015478945.1 Trachelipus rathkii
GTCTATATTTTTTATTATTTTATCTTATTACATTGAAACTATATATATGAAATATAAATATAATAATACTATATATACTATACTACGTATAGGTACTTCATTTTCCTATTTAATGAATTAGAGTCAAATGTTTTTATATTCTATTTTCAGAGTCATAATACTAATAAACTTTTATATCTATTTTATTTATTTAGCTATATATAATATATATAATCTATATAATATATATATATTATATTATATATATATATATATATGTATATTTACCTGTACGCTTATACAAAAATATATAAACAATACTATAATATAATTATACTATATATATCATATACCGTAATCATCAATAAGTATCATATCAGTATATATACATTTATATTGAGATAAATATATACTAATTAACACATAGGTATATAGCCTATATAGTCTTAATACTATCCACTTATATAACTAATATATAATAAATAATCATACATAAATATCACAATAAACAATGCCCAACAATCAGTTTATGACTATTTATACTTACTCATTATTTACTATAATACTATTAATATATTTTATTATCTATTCGAAATTTAATAATATAATATATATATAATCAATATATATATATAATATAAAATACTAATATAAAAATAATATATATATATAATATAATATATATATATATATAATATAACTATAAAATTATAATAATACTACCTATTAATAAGTTAATTAATTATACTACCATATATACTATATATTAATAATATGTATAATTATATATATATATAAATAATATATATATACTACTATATATATATAATAATGATATATATATTATTATCTAATATATATATATACTATATATATAGTATAAATATATCAAGTATGTGGCACTGTGCTGAAGTAGGAAGGAAAAATGTTAACAGTGATTGAGTGGAAATGAAAAATAGATAACAGTAAGGTGGTACTATGTGTGGAGTAAGTAAGAGTGAGGTTAAAGAAAAAAAAGAAAGCTAGTTAATATGAGGAAAAAACCCAATGATGAGGTTTTAAAAGAAAGATCTTTAATATAAGGATGAAAAAAGAAATACTTAAATAGATCATACATGGAGGAAAAAAGCAGGTAAAGTGAACAGTTGGAGAGGATGATGGGGACTTCAAGCTCTCTTGAAGGAAGCGCCGAGTTATAAATAAGAGGAATCTGCTCCGAGAATAATGAAAATGGTGGGTTGCTTCGTAACGATGAAATGGATGTGAGAGGTGGAAAGAACACTATGAAAATCTTAAAATAGGCAGTAATGAAGAGGGAAGTGAATATGTTGGGTTTGATGGTGCAAGAAGCAATAGGTATTTTGGGATGAGATTAGTTAGGCAGGCAGTATGGGTAGAAGAGAAGTTGAGTGAATGGTAAATTCGGCAGTATAGATGTAAATTAGCTCGATTGAAAGTACAAGAACGGAGGCGAGATTGGTTGAGTGAATTTTAAAGTTGTGTAACAAAGCGTTTTTGAATCGTATAGTTTCGCGAAGGATTAGAAGGAGAGCAGCATAGTAACCTTATATAGGGTAAAGGGGATAAGGAAACTGTAGGAATTAATAAGGGAATTAGCTTATGAGCATTGTATGGGAAGATATAAGACTTATCGGTGTTTGGTCCGAAAGAGTGCTCGAGTATGAGAACGAAGATTGACTTTGAATGGTATAGAGCACAGAGGTGCGTTTTAGAAGTGGTTAGGCGATGTGGTGGATAAATCTTTACTTGAAATAAAATGATTGAGAAAATAAGGTAGAAGAAGAATAAAGTATATTTGGGTTTTATGATTTCAACATGCGTACGAAAGGATAATAAGGATAGCCTATCTTGCAGTCTTAGTGATATATGGTGTGGTGATAGTGCTTCTGAATGGAATCAAGAGTGTGTGACGAGAGAGAGAGAATAATGAAGTCTGACTCATGACAAAAGGATTCTCTCAAGATAAAAGCATCTTTTCCCGCTGAATTATGTCAATGTGTATTTCGATGGGTACAAAAGAATGAGAGAGAGGGTGCAATAAAGGGTTAAATGATGGAGGAGAGGAAGAGAGTGGAAAAGGTGCCGCTAACGGCCGCGAGAAGTTAGAGGGCCCGCGCGCGCCCGCGGTTGATTGGGTTTTTAAATGTGGACTAATGAGCCAAGAGTTGAGAAGATTGAGAGAGATTTGCACCAGTGTGCAAGAAGAGAGAGGAACGTAGAGAGAGGAGAGAGTTGATGGTGAGGAGGACAGTGCGCGGCGTGAAATTAATGTTTGGATGGTGAGGAAACTGAACAGAGTGCGAGAGGTTTAAATATTACGGTATATGTTTGGATGAAAAGAACGGATGGATGCAGGAGAGGTAGGAAAGGTTATGAGAGGAGAGCGGTGCTGGTGGTGATTAGAATGCTGTGATGAGAAGGGGCTAAGTCTGAGGAGCGCTTAAGGGTCTACAGAGGAGAGTGTTTTACGGGTGTTATGTAGTAGTAGTGAAAAGCTAGTCTGGAGATAAGAGTATAGATCTAAAGAACAAGAGAGCAGATGACAATCTTTCAGGGGAGATGCTGTTAAGTTCGAGAAAGAATTATAAAAATAAGAATCATAGAAACTAATTGAGTCTGGCCGTTCTGTAAAAAAGTTATAATAAATTTATAGAATATAATGAATATAGTGCAGTTGAGATGGTTGGTCATTGCTGAGTGACACGAGATGGACTGATAGTCGTTATTATTTAATATAATCCGACTATAAGTGGTGAGTGTCTTGGGAAAAAATGGACTTGAGTCAGTAATAGGAATGCCTGAAGGAGATAATGTTAGTTTGGCAGAGAAGAAAGGTGTCAAATAGGAGTGAATGGCAGGTTTGTGAGGGGTGTGATTGTGGCCCACTGGGCCAAGGATGAGCCCTATGTGATTTTCTGTCTGCGAACGAGTTCACTTAAGGGTAATAACAAGGGGCGGTACTGCTTGATTTTCTTTTCCGACTTGCAAATATTCTTCATACCACTTTTCTGTTTCCAATGCTGGTGGCGGCGACTTTATTCCAGTTTTGTAGGTAAGGCTCAAATTGATGATATATAATATATATATATATATATTAATAATAGTAAATTAATATATATATATAATATAATAATAGTATTATAATATAAATACACAACTATATATATAATATAAATATATAATATAATAATATATAAAATTAATTATTTATTATATATATATTTTTATAATATAATATATAGTATATAATATTATAATATATTATTATATATTTAAAATATTCTCTAGATTTATTTAATATAAAGGACGAAGAATTAATGGAAGGTAAAGAATACTGCTCAGTCGTAAAAGCACTCTGGGTATATTGTTCCTCGAGTCCAACAATGGCTTGGTCAATTCCCGGAGAAGGCAGTAAATCTTTACCTTTCCATTAATTTTCTTTCTTATATTTTACATCTTATAAAAATGCGAATTAAGTGCAATATTTTAACTTATAGATATATAAATATTATATATAATAATATAATATATATATAAAAAATATAATATATATATATATATATAAAATATATAAAAAATAGTACGAACTTTATATTCTTATAGGTATGTTTGGAATCAAGTTATAGTATATATTATATTATATATATAATTAATTGTTTTTTTTTACATTTTTTTGTTTTTTTTTTTTTTTTTTGTTTTTTTTTTTTTTTTTGTTTTTTTTTTTTTTTTTGTTTTTAATTATTTTTTTTTTTTTGTTCTTATTTTTTAGAATTTATGAATTGTTGCAGAGTGGATATGATGTCAAGCTACAAAACTTCAATTCATACCCTTCCGACATTGGGATCCTCCCAGTCCCTTAATTAATGCTAAAGATGAGTTATAAAATTAATTTAACATGCAATCATAAATATGATTGACCAAAATTTGATCTATTTTTAAAAAAAAAATTTCCAAAGATTTCTGCTATTTCTGCATAATATAGTAAAAGCCTTTAATCCAAAAAAGTGTTGTTTATTAAAAAAAGGTTATTTTTTTAAAAAAGTAATATTAATTAATTTTAAAAAATATGTTTTTAAAAATCTAAGAAAATACTAATATATTAATGTTTATTTATGTAGTATTTTAAAAACTTCTATGATGAAAAGATAATATAATATTTTTTTCCAACTTTGGAATTTTAAAATTTAAAATAATTAATAATAATAATAATAATAATATAATAAAATGATAATAATACTTAGTAATAATAATAATAATAATAATAATTAGCATAGATAGATAATAGATAATAATAATATTAAATAATAATACATATAATAATACTATAAATAATAATAATAATATATATAAATCTTAATCATGGATTTCATTTTTTTTTTTGTTGGTGTCTGGAGAAATTAGCAAAAATAAAATTGGTTTAAATTAATATCTAAAATAAAGCAATTGCCATCATTATCATTAAATAAAAATTACTTTACAATGATCGATAAGTAAGCAAAGGAAAGGAAGGAGGAAACAGTAAGGCCAGATAGTAGTATTCTGTATTCCATATACAAATTTTAATTAAAGCATGCTGGAAGATGGCTAAATTTAAATTATAAAGGAACTATATTCTCTTTTCAGTAATATAAATGTATTTTACCCACCCTATATTTACAGTACAAAAAAAAAAAGAAAGAAAAGATTAAAAGATTATTATTACTATATATATTTATAATAATATAATACATATATAATATAATTTAATATATTAAACGATTTTAAATACGCAATATCTTCTGTCACTATAGAATATCCTGAGTTATATATATTACTATATATTATAATGACCGAAATAACTAGTATATAATATAAAGTATAAAGATATAGATAATAATATATAATATAAGTTATATATAATTTCCTATAATATAATATATAAGATATAATATATATATACTCTATATATATTATATATATATACTATATAAATAAAAAAATAAATAAAAAAAAAAACCATAATATAATATAAAATAAATAGAACATATAAAAATAATATATATAAAAAAAAAAAAAAAAAAATGTAATAATATATTATTAAATAATGATAATAATAAAAAAAAAAAATAATAAAAAAAATTGTATAAAATAATTAAAAATAAAAAAATCTAACAAATGATATAAAATATAAAAAAAACAAAAAATTATCTTTTTTCGTATTCCTGTTATTCTTACTCAAACCTCTATTTTCAGGTATAGTGGTATAGACTAAGAAGTTAGCCGAAGTGTTATGGAGGTAAGCCATAAGTAATAGTATATGAATTTATATTCAATATAATATAGTCATTTAGTATATATAATATATATATATATAGAGATTAGACTTAAAAAGAAGGGATATATGAGTAGTAGCCTGTATGTGAAAATATAGACTATAATATACTTATCACAATATGACTATGTTCCAGAAAGAGAGGGTAATATAAACTTATATAGTCTATAGATAAATATATAGAGCCTATATGATAGTCTCATATATAATATACCAGAAGAAATTGCGATAGTTATTTAATATTAATATATATATATATAGAGGAGATATAGATACATACGAATTATAAATAATAATATTCGGTACCATAGAACCTTTAATAAAAAAGTAATGATTATAAGAGAAAAGTATAATGTACTATTACTAAGTGAGAGTATAAGGCGTGTAGATAGAGAGTGTAGGAAGCATAGGTTGTACGGATATCGGAGATAAAGTCAAAGATCATACAGCCATCGGTAACCAATAAATAGGCAAGCCTTGAGACCACCCACCCACTTCACCTTAAAGTACTTCCAATTTATTCCACCACATGTAGAGTAGAAGTAAATCTGGGGAACTACCCCTTAACCACCCCACCAAGCACTCACCTACCGACCCGACCAATCCCCTCTCCCATATACAAATTAAATAAACCAAGAAAAGAACATCCCGCCTCGACCTTACTTCATTATTGTAATGATAAAACTCGAGTTAACTTTCAGTCCATTTGGTTCTTAACACCACTGCTTCACTCATTGTTACATACGTCTTGAGATATTCATGCAATCACAACCTATCACCACCAACAATACTATCACCTAACACACTGCATTACATACCTTCCCACTTAGTTCTGTCACTCATGTTCATAACGTCCAGCAGAGAATGCGCACTTATTAGACCTAAAAATAGCTAAGTTGGTAACAGTTGTTTTGGATTCAAAAATGTTGTAACGATTTCGGAAATTCCGTACTTCCCTAAATCCTCCTTGTTTTTCGCCAATCAGTCACTCTTCGACCTAAAAATACTAGCATATTATCTCTCATAGACATTTCACTCATCAGCTAATCCCGCTGTAGTTCTACAATTTTCCTTTCATATATATAATATTTAATATATAATATATAAAATAATATACTTTAATATAATATGATAATATAATATAATAATAATAATATATAATATAGATATTAATATATATAATATAAATATATATTTTATATTATCATATAATATAATATAGATACCCAGTTATTGATGAGTAGATAGTGTAACAGTAATAACGGTGTCCGGTAATCATGATGAGTGTCAGTAATACTAAAATTATATATCAATTGTATTGTAGTTATATTTTTGATTTTATATGTAGTTACATTATTATATAAAAGCGCCCGATAGCCAGTGTTAGACACTCGCCAACCAAAGCGGTCCCAGTTGCAACGGTCGTGTAGAATTGATGACTTCTCCCTTGGGCTTAAGCTCCGTCCTGCTCTGATTAATATGCGTAACATTCCGTGCCTCACACTTGATTAGCGCTCTGCCGGAGTGACGGTTTTTCTCGTAAAAAAAAAAAAAAAAAAAAAAAAATCACCAAAATGCGACTCCATCTGATCATTTTATTGTAATCCCACTAAACTTGCTGTTAACATTCCCTCAATGTTTCTACTCTACTAAACTTCTCCCTACTAATTACCTCGCAGAAAAAAATCTTATTTCTTTCTTTCACTACAACAAATATAATATCTGTACTACCTCTAATACTTTAAATCTAATCTTACAAATTTGAGTCATTACCCTCTCACACTCCTCTTCAATAAATCTTATTAGTTAATAAGAAAGTATCTTCACTATTCATTAATCTATGAAGATTTTCTTTACTCTCTTTCTTAACCTTTCGTACTTCCTTACAAAAGAGCTTCTTATTCCCTTGTAAATTCCTTTTTATCCTCTTTCCAAACTGTTCGTTTACCTCTTTTCTCCTCTTTTAGTCTTCTCATTTTCCACATCATATATATTTTTATACACCTTTCCTTGAGACCTCATCATTGGCTTTTAGCACATTCAACCACTCATCTTTTTAACTTTTAATCGCTTGTATCACCTCTTCATTCCCCCACTCACTATTGACATTCTTGCTTCCTACTTTAGCACATTAGCATACTTCTCTTGCTCTACTAATAAAGGCTTCCTTCATTTGCGTCCAGATTTGTTCAGTTTGATCTTGTTCAAATTCAACTGATTTATACTTTTCATCATAACCTTGCTCACTTAACTTCTCACTTCAAATTCTCCCCGCTTCCTTCCTTATCTTTTCCTCTCCATCTATGCCCCCATTAACTTAATCTTACATAAAACAATATAATGACCAGTTTATACTATCCCTTTTTTGATCACCTATCCAACCATTTAAGTTGTTCAGCACAATCACTCCAAAGTCCGAAGAAACTACTCACTCCATCACTCCATCCAAAACATCATTCATATTATCCCAGAAAGTTACTCTCCACAACTTCAAGCTCAGATGAGCCATATGTTATTTACTCTTTCTAGATACATTCACCACTTCTTTTCTTATCTCCTCACCATTTATTCCTCTAACATTTCATGTACCCAGATGATTCATAGAATTCTGCAGAAGATACAAGGTCGCTTACTGGGTTCACAACCATGTCCGAGGCATGCATGAACATTCCTAGAGTATAAATAAATGGTAGCGGGTCCTCAACCCAACTACCACCGTCAATTTAGCAGCCTCCTACGAAACGCAGAACATACGCTGTGGGAAACCTTTCTCCCAACACAGAGGGATATACGAAAAAATGGTTGCCTGTAATAATAAGAGTGTTTTATGTCTGTATTGAATTCGAAGACGTCTATCTCCTGTGTAAGAAGAGTGCGGATGTGAGCACAAGAGAGGTGAATGAACCATTGAGTACTGGAGCGTCAAGGGATATACACAACATCCAAACGCCCAATGGGAGATAACCTCATCGCTTGGATAGCGCTTCTTCTCTCTCTCTCTCTCTCTCTCTCTCTCTCCTCTTCTTACTCTTCCACCCGAAGTTCACAAAAAAGTTTTTTTGAAGCCTTGTTATTTTAGGTCAGTCAGTCATGAAGAGAGAGTCAGCAGTATCGAGAGCATGCTCATCTATGAGAAAATGATATAGTATAATTAAGAAGTAATTATTGAAGAGAGTAGAGATAGAGAAAGAGGGAGAGAGAGTAAGAGAGAAGAGAGAGAGAGATAGATGAAGAGAGAGAGACTGGATATAAATAAAAAATTCTTATACTTCAAACACATATATAATATAATAAAAAAATTAAGTATTTTAGATAATAAAATATTGAAAATATTGAAAAGAGAATATTAATATAACTAATGAAGAATTTATAATTACGTGTAATTATGAAGGCTACGTGTAATAATTTTAAATTCGAGAAGAAAATATTAAGTATTTGACTTATGTATTTGTAAAGATTAGGTGGTCGAGTGAGTAGATGTAAATGAAAAGCTGTGTTTGTAGATATGAGCATATATGAAAAATACAATAACCTATATTATAAATATATTATACTAATATGTCATGTTGTATAATATTAATTACTAATAATATAATATCTATCAAAATTTAACTAAGAATATTACAAAATAAAGTGTTCAATATAATGAGAAACGTTATTTTTCACGAAATATATTATATATATATATATATTACAAACCTTTTACAAATAGCAAGAATTAGAGTTTATTATTATATTATTATAATATGTATTTTAAATATGGTGAGTAGTTATAATACTATATCCTATATACTTAGTATAATATAAAGTAAGATAATATGAGATTAAGATAATATTATATATATATATATATATATATATAAATATATTATATATGAACTATAGATATATAATAGTGTAAAATTAAATAATTGAAAATGTAAACATTCCGCATTCCCGCGGATGGTCAAATAAAATACAACATCCACCGATTGAATAAATTAGGACATCCGATTCACATCCGCTCAAAGCTGGATATTGAAATTGACATCGTCCACTAGATAGCTATAACTAAATACCTTCAATAGTACTAACTCAAACAAGCCCCGCAATTTTTGGTCATTTGAAGGTGCACCTTACTCGCAGCCAAATAAGCAATAATCATATATATAACTATATTATATAATATATATATATAATATAAACTATTAAATGTATAGAATTAGATACTATATACATATATAATACTACAGGCACGATATACTGCTGTATAGATACAAGTTAAGATAAATGTATTATAGCGTATATGGTATTGACTAAGATTTTTATCACTAGTAAATAAATTGCACTAGAATATATTATCGGAGGCGTAAGATTAAACATATTAAATAGTAGTAGACGTATATATATATATATAGAAATTAATAAATAAAATATAATATATTATATATAAATATATATATATATTATAATATAAAATATATAATAAATAATAAATATATATACCCATATAATAGTAATAATAAAAATATATAATATATAATATATATAATATAAATATAATAAATATATATATAATAATAATATATATAAAGTATATATAATTATAAATATTAAATAATATAAAGGAAAAAAGAATCAAAGAATGCGCAGTGGTAAAAGAAAACTAAACGATATATCATTATTATGAAGTGATCAAAGTATATTAAGAAGTATATATATATATAAGGAATCGTATATTAATACGGTATATATATATACACTACTATATATACATATACACTTAAACCTACCTATAATATCATATACTATTTAATAAATAATTTTGAATCAATTAACACTAATAAACATACTCATATAGATATATAGATACCTAATACACTATAATTATACCAGCCACTACTATAGTCTATAACTATCTTAAACATATATATGTATAACTATTAGAGCCCCTGTAAGTAATATATATGTAACTACCCCGCCCCTATTTACTATTTATATATATATTAAGAATATATACTAATGAGTATTTAATAATATATCAAAATCTCACCACACTATAGTACAAGCATCATGAGATTTAAGCGGTTAAAACAACGCCAATATTATATAGGTATAATATATAAGTCACAGGTAATGTGTTGATTATATGTGATCAATCGTCGATAAAAGGTAAAATTGTAAGGAAGTAATGTTATATTAAAGAGAGTAGATTCCCCACATAATCTTATTTTTAGTTTTCGAGGTACACAATCTGAGAATGAAGGTGATTTGTTATTATCGGTAATACAAAGGGAAGTAATCGAAAAGTTAATAGAATGACAAGATATAATAATATATTAAATGTAAAGTTATTTATTGCAGGGAGCAGTCCAATAGAATAACATTCAATTTTTAAAGAACCATACTAGGAAGGTAACCAAAAAATCATAATAAATATATAATAAGATAAATCTAATTAATTATAAGTCGATAACAGGATACTTTAAGAATTGAGCATCCTTACTTAAAGTAGAGATAGAACAAGTGTGGGATAAGGACCCTATATTAATATTATTACACCAAGAATAATAAAATAATATTGAATGTGATATATATTTATTAATATGTATATATAAGTAACATAATAAATATAGCTTATAAATTAAAATATTACTATAATAATATATATAGCTACCTTAAAATCTTCCTCATACTACATACAGAATATAAGGGCAATATAAAAAATAAATATAATAATAGTAATAGTCATTTACAGATATAATATATATAACAAAAAAAATGATATAAGTTTGAGAATATAATTGCAATAATAAAAAGAGCGGAGAGTGAGATAGATAGCTAAGGAAGAGAATAGAATAGAGGGAGAGTAGGTATACTGAAGATTTTGAAAACAAGAGATAGTATAATAGACTTCGTTGCTAAGATGATAAGATAAGAAGAGGATATAATTCTATGCCTGAGAATATAATAGAGTAGGAACGTATAGAGATAGATAGGTAAGAGAGAATTATTAGTAAAAAAGGTAGCAACCCTAGAGAAAAATGTTAAAAGAGTGAAGGCACTAGAGAATGTAGGATATAGATATAATTAAGGATTACATATAGTAATAAGATAATATATTATATAATTATACAAAATATATTTAATATACATTAAATATAATATAATTTTTTTATATATATATAGTATTATAATTTTATATATAAATATATATAATATATATATATATATAAATATATAATATATTATAATAAATATTACTACTATTATATATATATGATAATATATATAATAATAATATAATATAAAATATATAATATAATAATATATATATATAATATATATATATATATAATTATATATATATTATTAATAATAATATAAAATATATAATATATTATATAAATATATAATAATATAATAATTGTGATATATAATATAAATAGTATACAAAGATTATATATATATTAAAAACAAAATGAATGAGATGAAGTTTAGATATATATATAATATATGACTTGAATGTTTTCGAAGTAATATGATAAAAACTATTTGTCAGACATGAATGCAAATTCATTATTTATCCCATTTAAATTGCTGGGAAATGAAATAATAACATCTAATTGGAAGAGAGAGAGAATTAAGAGAGATAGTGATGGTACAGTACTGAAAAGTAGTTATCGACGTAAAAAAAATTGAGGTCCAAATTCTTCTAACTTCTAGGTATAAGAAAATCAGAAAGCCATTAATGTGACCCACCAAGAAAACATTTTACTACTTCATGTGTACATAATAGTATCCCAATAAAGCTTTAAATTCTCACATAGAGCTGACCATAACAAACTCTCTAATTTCACAATCCTACTCAAAGGTGAGCAAATAACTAGAAAGGACAATCAAGCAATGCACATAGCAAATGAAACGTCATAAATTACCAGATCATTTAAATACACAAGAGAAAACCCTATTAAACCTCTCTTAACTTCCAACCAATCCTAATCAAAACTCCCGTTCCTCCAACTCTATTCATCTAACTTTTGTTCTTACTCTCAAGTCCTTCAACAGGATCCACACCCACATTTTAGCGAACGTTTTGCAACTTAACCAGTGTTTGCATTTCGGTCGAACCTGCCACCGTCCTTCTCTGATTTCCCACTTGAATGATTATTATTACCTAGACGGAAGGGGGTGAGGGTGTCTCGGCGTGTGAAGAGCAAATAACTGAGGTGATCTGAGGTTCTGTAAAATTCTATTTCTTTCCTTTCCACTAAAATTAAAAAACCTGTTTTAACTCTGTTTTGCTCTAGTCATTCATATCCGCCCGCAATAAAAAAAAAAAAAAGCTTTTATTAATCACCATCGTTTTCCAACTCCAGAAACCCATGCTACTTATAATTCACCCCGACTACTTGCAATCTATTCTAAGTAAGTAATATTTGTAACTTATCTTCTATCTAATAAATCTTCATCTCTCTTTCTGTTAGACTATCTTTGATTCCTTCAGTTGTCTCATCGGCTTTTACCTCTACACAAAATTCCCTTTAGATACTTTTAGAACAATAAATAAAACTTTATTTATTATCTAATTACAACAACGTTTCCTCTCCTAAATATTAAAGACATCTAAGCACTGGGTCACAAATGCGTAAAAGATACTCTATCTTCTGCACATACATACTACACTGCCCTTAGAACTAAAAACATATCGGTCCATTAGGTATCAGCGCGATATTCTGAGTGTCTAATAAAATTGTACTTCCAGATATAAATACTGCTGTGTCACACGCCCCCAATCAAGATTATTGCTCTAATACTCTTTAATTTCATCACAACAAAGAGAGTTTTTAGTCAAAATGATATCTAAACCTTAACGTAAGATAGAATGGATAAGCTTCCCTTAACTCGGAGCTTTTCAGGATGACATAATATAAGGAAGCTCGCTCTCAACATATAGAAATCAATATACTATTTCTAAAAGCCGCATAAATCTAACTCCTAAAGTTTTCGAGAATATATCACTGTTCTACAGCGGTACATTATTTTACTATTATAAACCACATATTACTTCTTCCAATCTTAATCTCAAATCGGTATTACGACTTGACTTCAAATAATTGAGCTCGTTGATTTACTAATGAACCACCTTTCTAATCATGGCTGATTATGTCCTTTCAGCATATGCGCTAGATCTTTGTGACGACGGCGTCGAGAACAATACCGAATACTTTTGACAGAAGGTCCCTGACCCCATTGAAAGATATGGAAACTCTGAATTTTTCACAGATATTGAGTATCAATTCCTTTGTATCATAACCTCTTCTCTTCTTCTCTATACCGAAATTTTTGCGTTTCTAAAACCAAACGAGTTCTATAGATAAGACCGACCAAATCCTTCCATTCAGAATGTTTTCGTAATAGTGCTTCTGAGAGATCTTATGAAACAAGTCGTGCGGTCTCAAATATTTCCTGTTCTACAGTACATCTTTAAGTCCTCCTCAGGAAATTAACTCGCATCTCTAACGTTGTAACAAAGAAAACATGGTGGTTTTCAATACATAAGAGTTAGCAGAACTATATTAAGTTGTTTCATCCTCTTTCTCGCAGTAAAATCTTGCGCGCGTTGAACAAAGAACATCAACACTATAATATCTCAATACGAAAAATGACAGGAAAGGGAAACAGCTAAGACACTAGTCCTCGTTGCTAATAGCATCATTGGACGTTACAAAATACAACATTTCTTTATCATCTAGAAGCGGAAAGATTAAAAATGTATTCTCTCAAAAAAACAAGAGTCAAAGTAGGTTTGGTGTTTCTTAGCTGGCGCTTTCAAAAC
The DNA here is from genome assembly GCA_015478945.1 of Trachelipus rathkii. Taxonomy (NCBI): domain Eukaryota; kingdom Metazoa; phylum Arthropoda; class Malacostraca; order Isopoda; family Trachelipodidae; genus Trachelipus; species Trachelipus rathkii. The sequence continues at coordinate 29,130 of JABUQX010037836.1, forward strand.
GGTTATACCCTACTAACAGCCCATCTTGTGATCAAGATTAAGACCTTAGAAGAATACAGTTGCATGCCCTGCTTGCCCTGTCTTTCCTTTTTGTATGGAGGTATTTTATCACACAACTAAAGTGGTTTCTCACTCACATCTTACCTTAAAAATGTAAATCTCTTCCCTGATCGGACAATGCATCTTAACTTCACGTTAACACTACCTTTCATCTAATCCGTAGTTACAACTGCCAATGTCTTTCTCAATTTCTGAGTCAAAATACATACTTCCCTCCTTTTAATGCAAGTCTTCGTAGAACATCTCGTTCTTCTCAACACGATTATTCTCATTCGCAATTTTCTGTCCGCGATACCCTCTAATGACCGATCTGAAAGACTTCTAAAACTTTAAAAACTGGAAATGGCATGCATGCAAGTGTTTATGCGTCCTGCACTTGATAAGTGAACAACAACTTCCACCCGTTTTATCATCACTTACTTTTAATTTTTACACCTTCCAACACGCACTTGTACTGGGAAAATGTCGTTATAATAAAGATAACTTAATCTCAAACTACGAAATGATTTTACCTTCGTCAATTTATGTTGCCCTATTGAAGCAACTGACTCCTTTTAGCGTGTAAGTGTATTTAACCCAAGGGAACATATATTATATAAAAAAAAGCTTAGGAAGTATTCTACATTTTATTCCCTTTTTTTTTGGTTTATTATTATTATATTATATTTTCATATTTTTTTTATTATTTATTTTTATTATATATTTATTTATTATTATTATTATTATGTTATATATTATTTTTATTATTATATTTATTTATTATTATTCTTATATTATATATAAATATTCTCTTATAATTTTGTGCTTTTCTTTTTTAATATTTTTTTTATTTTTATTTGATATTTTTATTTATTTATTAGTTTTATTTTTTCATTTAATTATTATTTTTTTTTTATTTTATTATATTTTTTTTTTATTTTTTTTTTTTATTTATTTTTTCCTATGATTTTTTTTAAATATTTACTTATTTAATAAATATATTTTCATAATCGGAAAGGGTCGCTCAATTTCTTGTCTCTTTTGTGATTTATTTATTGATTCTTTTATTAAATTGTATTATATTTTTAGTATTTTCTATTTTTTATGATTTTTTTTGTATTTTTATTTTTTTTCTATTTGTTTATTTTATTTATCTATCTTTATATCAGTTAAAGAGTATTCGGCGATAATTGTTGGTGAGTTGTTTTTCCCATTTCCTTTAATTTTATAATTTTATAAATTATATTTCATTTTTATATAATTTATTATTTCGGAGAACTAGACTGATATGTAGCGTTATATTACTTATAATATTATCATTAATCCATGTAGTAATATAATTAATAAAATAAATTAAAACAAATATAATAAAAAAATATGAAATATATATAGAATATTTACGATATATATATATAAGTATTGTATAATTAAATAATTATATAAGTATATATTATATAAGTAAATATTAATAATATAAAAAATAATCACCAACCATGTTTACAAATAACAACTGTATTATAAATATATTATAGATACATGATAAATAAATATAATATATATAATGTAAAATAATTATTAATATAATAATATAAAATGTATAGAGTAAATACAATATTTTATATATGATATATAAATATAAAGCATAGATTAGGTAATAATATAAAATCAGGTTGCTCTATACAAAGCCCGTACTTTATAAGCTAGTTATTATAATTTACACATTGTAAATGGGATGATGATAATAAGATAAAATTATTCACTACTAGTAAAAAAATGTTATATTCAAATAAATTCATTTAATACTATAATCTATCATTACGATTCACGATTCAAGCAAATAATTTTCTTATTTTAAGTGAAAGATGACCTGTAATTATAAGTTAGTTAGAATTATTATTATTATTATTAATTATTATTATTATGATTACGACTACTTTAATATAATTATTGATATCATTAAACGATTTTTAATATTACTATTATATTATTACCGTATATATATTATTATTAAAAGCAAAGTTGTATTATTATTATATATCAATTTACGACTTCTCTATGCATTTTTAATAATAATTATCTATATTATTATCATCACTAGAGAGGATAAGCACGTTCAGTATGTCAACCAAGCTCACCCTTGACGCATTTAACTTCAAATTCCAATGAAATTAGTAAAGCTTTTGTATATCAATTGTAAAAAAATAAGGGATTTACATGTTAAAAGTAGTTCTCAATTTTTTAAAAAATTAAAATTTAGAACCCTGATGTAAAATAAGATAAAGTCGCCCATAGAGTAGAAATAGCAATATAGGAACGGGAAATCGTATTGCATTAACTAGCAATTTAGGATATTTCATTCTTCAACATGATTCTTTAAAGCTCTCAAGTGTGTATACAATTCAGGTAACCCATAATTTTATTAGAGACAGGAAAGGCCAACATCTAAAAAAGCTGCCATTCCCAGAACCAGCAATTCATTGATTGCAAATATATACCTTTGAAATTGTTGCGGAAGCAAACTTGCTTAAGACAACTATGCAGCAAGATTTCTCCAAATTGACTGGCAATTTGTATAAACATTGATGATATTAAAATTGATGGACACCACTGTACAAATTATACATACTGTGCCATTATTAATAGTTTTAAAAACATTTCTATTTTGAATAAAAAGGTATGAATTAATTATATTTGTTTACTTCCTTTTAACTTTTTTGAATCTTATTTAGAAAAACACATTAAGTAATTATAAATATATTAAACCTAAATATTATATTAAATCTTAAGTTCATTCAACACTAACTCTAATAATAAGTAAAAAATTATTGTTGACACTATTTAATCTGGCACACAATATTATTATGACAGATTTTTGGTATAAATATATTTATCAGTATATCTGTTTATATTTAATTTTCACATATCAAGGCGTTATATCTTCACAAATAAATGCGTTATATTGTTGTTTAGATTCATATGTCGATATCCTTTAACCTTTAAATTAAATTGCTATATTTACATTCATTGGATTACTATGGTTATTTTTATTATTAATAATAATATTTGGCATTAATTTAAGTATCATTTAGTTGTTATTATAAAATTGATCAAAATGGATTAAAGTATAGTGATTTGATTCCACGGAAAAGTCCGAACAGATTAATTATATTTGTTATTAATGCAAAGTGATGTAAACTTTAAAACACTTAAGAAGTATTGAGAATCTGCCAAGCTGCTACTACATAAAAGTTTACCAATGCGGTATCTTTGTAATATTAAAATTATACAGCAAGCAATCTTTAAACAGAAAAATGATAAAATTATTAAGTTTTAACTCAAATATAGGGTATGCAAATATTGTTGAAAGAAAAATCAATAACACAACATCCCGGGAGAATGGTACAATTAAGAAAAATAGTTCAAATGGGCACTCTGAAAAAAATAGAAGCCTATCTGTAGGAAGCTTCCAATTTCTAATCAAACGCAGAGGGATTATATTTCTAGAAGAACCATAATGATTTCCAAAATATAGTGTAGGAGTTCAATTAGATGCTGATTAAAAAGAAAAACGCTATCGCCAACAGAGAAGCTGGACGAGTTTTAGAAATTTATGGCTTGTACCACATATATTGCCTTATGGGACTACTAGACTCGATATTCATTGGAGTTCTGAGCAATGGAGCAAGGTAAGGAAGTTGATCAGATAGCTATTTTTTCTTTTATCACTCATAACAGAAATAACATTGGGTTAATTATTATTATAGTTAAATAAAGAGCTTGCTAGTGTGCATGTATATCTTTTACGAAAATTCAATCCATCTTTGTTGTTAAAAGCAAGAAAAATATTTTTTTCTAATATTTTAATAATTAGATTATGATTTTTATGCATAACTAATTAAAAGTTTCATATGTTTTATTAATTAATGTTTCATTAATTTATTCTTACAATTTCTACTAATTATGCTATTAATGATGATCTTTGTGCAGAGCGTGAGAAGGCGATCAGGTGAGGAATTTAAACCCGTAATGCATGAAAAAAAACTGTAAATTTAAACATTAAATCAATTGGTGTGGGGATGCCATTTGTCCTGTTCATGCCCAGAGTCGATGATATGATTGTTTGAAGTGCAACACTGGACCAGCATAAATATATAAATGTATTAAATATCGAGTTACTACACCTGAAACCATCTCAAACAAGGGATTGGTTTGCCGATAGACCTTGGATTTTTCAACATGACTTCCGCCCCGTGTCAAATTTAGTCGAAGTCAGAAAGAGATTTATTGGTCGCACAGAATGCGCGAGAGCTACTTCCATGGCCTATGAAATTCAACTGACAATGCAACCTATTGAAGTTTGGTCTCGGTTGAAAAAGATGAAAAATACACGTAATGTCCAATTACGACCAAAAGTAAAACTCACATTTAAAAATGATCTATAGCTTAGGTTTGAGTTTCAGTTGCACAGAAAAAAAGAATTCATTAAATTCCGAAATTTGTGCAAAACTTTAATTACTGGCATGCCAGTCGCGTTATAAAGCACCTTGCAGGCGCCAAAGGTGCCAGAACCAATGTACCTAAAAATATAAAATATACTAATATTTTATTTTTATTAAAAATAAATTCAAAAATATATCATAATTGAAATAAATAAATTTATGCTTGTTATAATATGCAGGGCAAAAATTTTGGAGAAAACGATCAATCAAAATTAGCAATTTATAATAAAAACAGTCCTATAAAACAAGTCCAATATATATATATACCTATTATATATTTAATATTAAATATTATAGATAATTTAATTTATATATTAATATATATTATGATATTTATTATATATATAAATATATATATATATATAATATATATAAATTTATATATATATAATATATATATAATATATAATAAATATATAATATATTAATATAAATAAAACAATTTATATAAACAGTATTAAATAATAAATAATAGAATATAATAAATATGTAACATGTATAATTATATATTATATATATATAATGTATAAAAATATATATAATATATATATATATATATATATATTTATATATATATATAGTTATATATTATATAATATATATATATAACTATCGTTGGAATAATCAATGGTTTGTTCCGGAGAACGCCTCTGCTCCTGCTGAAAAAAGTAGGCCGTGATCATTCGAGATTGGATTGAAACCATTAGTTCAATCCAACTTCACTAAACCCAATGTTCTTACTCCATCATCGAGATCCATGAGTATCGAATCGCGCTGCTTGTTCTCGCTTGCACCATACAAAATACAGGAGCGAGTGACATTTGCGTATAGATGCGTACTCAGTTGGATAAAATCTCTCTCGTTCCTCCCCTCCTATCACTCTAATAAAGCCTAAATCTTGCATCGTTCTGAGCCCCAGAATTTCTGAGTTGCAGTAATACAT
>JABUQX010037837.1:5000-20000 GCA_015478945.1 Trachelipus rathkii
TGAATGAGAAGCGCAAACGACGCTTCTGTTTCTATCATGCCGATTTTTCATAGCATTACAGATTGAGTCGAAGAATGCACACTCTACCCTTTACGTCTATTCCAAATGGTGAGGAGGGAGACTTGCCTTCCCAAACTCACCAACCCCGCACACACCCAACAGGGGAAACCTCATAAGAAGGCAGATTATAATTACACCAATACCATCAAATGAACCGGGTCAGAGAAACTTGATGTTTGTTACTAGATTATAAAAGGAAAATCAGCTTCCATCCTACGTGGATTAGATTGTTGGAGTGGGAAGAGATAAATATTGACAAACATAAGATTGAACTCAACAAAACCAATGGAAATAAGGTTGAATAACATTGAAAATATATTGAAAATAATATGACCTCTGAACATTGCAAAATAAAATTTGTTAGTATTAATGGCTATTGAAATAACATCTGAAATAATTTTGAAAATAATAATGAAATCAAATTGAAAAAATAATACAAAATTAACTATTGGGAAAATCCAACATCCACATACCAATCAATAGAAGTAAAAATTAATAAAAACTAATAAATAAATAAATCTATTAATAATAATAATAATAATAATAATAAAGCACTCTCAATATTATCACTACAATAAATAATTAATAATAACCTCCACTCAAAAACAAGTTTAATAACTAAACTATAGTTTCTACAAATAAATTCAATCAACAACCTAATAAGTTATATGTATATCAACCTATGCTTCTGATAAATACAACATGAATATTCCGCGGGAAACACAACCAACCTAATAACCATTAAATAATAACTCTCATAATTATAATAATAAAAAATAATAATAATAAGTAGGATAATAATAATAATAATGAATAATAATAATAATAATAATAATAATAATAAGAATAATAATAATAAATGTTGATAACAATTTACTTAAAAATATTGGTTAATAAAGACAACGCACTAATACCTAAGAGACAGTGAAAAATATTTGTACAAAAACAGTTGAAGAATCCCAGACCACCTTGCTTACTGAACACCGCTAAATATGAACATACATTAATAATGCTAAATTTAACTAAACACACCCATGAAAGTGTACGAATAAAAGAGGATAAAAAGGTCGGATCACAAAATCCCCGTAAAGTAAGAACAAATATGACAAATTCTGTAGGGCAAACTGATAACACCCACGCCAGTTCAGGGTACAAGCCTCTGTTTATAATATGTTCAGTTTAATGAAGTTTTATAATTGCAAATGATATAGCCTGGCACAAGGTCACGAAAATTGTTATGAGCAAATTCTCACCAGACATTGAGCATTTGAATTAAATTACTGAAAAATGAGGAATCTATAGTGTCCAAATAAAATTAATCACACAGAAGCTGAGGATGGAGAGAAAGAACTGCGAGATTTCAGACCCGAGCAAACTAGCCATCACCATATACTAAGGCATCCAGCGTTTATGGTTATCCACTTGAAATTCATAACGATGAGAGAGAGTAGAGATAGGTCTCTTTTAATCGATGTTTACCTGCTTCGAGACTGTGGTGAGCGCGTCAAAGAACATCCAACACGTACTTTTGTTACAGATCTTAGCCCACAACAGTATAGTTCATGGCCCTCAAAGATCATAAATCACCCCTGTTACTAGCGGTGCTATCATGGTAGCAATAACTTAGCTGCCACACAGAATAACATCATCACGTGACATAGACTCAGTATAAATAACTTTTAATTCTACTACACATTTGTTAAAATCCGTTAGGTAAAGTGTATATTTGTTTTTTTATTATTTAAATTAAATATGTGCGAAAGAAGGGTTCATATTTGAATATTTATCATCAGATTTAGATATTAATCCGAGAGATGTAAGTTATTTTGGCGATTAAGTACAAAACTAAGTTATAACCATTGTGCCCTCGGGATCCCCTTATAGATAATTGGAGACCGCTTTTATGGGTGTACTTTAAGTACGGTTCTTAAGTTTACTTTTAGCCGTACTTATTCTATAAGACTACTTACACCTTAAGCAAAAAAGTATATTTCTACATGTGATTGCTCCACACGTGTGCAACATCTCCATCCCTCAGAATATTATAATATATTGGCTTATTAAATAATATAGGGATTTATAATTATGAGATGCTAGCTACTTTCTCCGATATTATGAGACAGTTTATATGTAAGCCACACTCCTTTAAAATCTATAATTAAAGCAAATAGACCTTTGGAATCTGCTCGCCTTTTATAACCCTCTCACTACTCTAGCATATCTTCATTACTTCACTCTATATATTAATGACCATTCAGACCTCGGATAGTTCTTCTCCTTAACTCTGAAGGTCGATAATATATGAAATCCCTCATCACATAAGTAGACTTAATTTTCTTTTTTTATCACTTCAACAACTCGCATAAATGATTGTTAAAGTCGTGTGATTCTGAGTAAAGGCAATTAACGAAAACTATTGAGTAGAAGAGATCAATAATACATATCACAGTTAAAAAGAATCAACAAGAATAAAGTCATTGTGACAATGTCATCAATTCCTTATCGTAAGCTTGAGCTCCTAACTTTTTTTTAAAGCAAAACTTTAATTGTGAATAGCCAATTATAAAAAGTATTTATTCTCTAGGACAGACTTATTATTTTAAAGTACATAAAAAACGAGTCATTGTTGGATATGGACAATGAGATTCATTCACTGGGACCAAGAGGATTTCTTGTGGATGGAGTTCATCCATCCAAAGACTTGGCAAATGCATTCTGGGAGATGTTGTATGATTATCATATACTAGATTATAATCGTCGACCACGATCTGCATTGTTTCCATCAAAGGAAGAGATTGGAACTACCATAAATACGTTGAATAAAGAAACACCCGAATTTTCCAATTCCGTTCCCGCGCGGTCTATTTTGTGTCCGAAACGTACGATAACCGGAAATGAGCCACCAAAGATCTATTCTCGCTTAAGTTTTATAGCTCCTCCAGTAGTAACAGAGGTTCCGGTCACTGTGTCTTCCGTTGTTTCTTCATCGTCGGCAGGTGCCCCAGTTTCTGTTCATGCTTCTGAGGCTGTTCCAACAGCTACTACATCTACATTCCAAGATGTACCTCTCTTTTTCCAGCAGTCCTTCTTCCTTAAGACAACCTAGGTGTGGACATTGTGCTTTGTCTGCCATAGCGGTGACAAACCAACCATCTACATCTGAAACTACTTTCACCATAAATCCACCCTTTCCTGAGTGGAGTTTGTCTGTGCCACCTCCATCCTTACCTACAATACCCAAGCTTCCAACACCGGTCTATCAAGCTGTAAAAAGCTCATGGACCCGAAAAAGACCTTTGGAGGTTACCACCCCAGCTGGTGGTAAAAGGCCTGTCCAAATACCTTATCCACCGGTATTGCAAGGGATGAGATTTGATATGCATGATCTCGCCCAAGGACAATTTGACCAATTTATGGCTTATTTCAAAGCTTTATTACACGTATCTGGTCAAACAGTAGATGGAGTTGGGATGAGAGAGGTTCTCGAGGCATTTCTAAGAAACCATGAAAGAAGATATAGTGATTCGGAGTAGTTTTTTTTCTTTTCGCCACACCCCTTCCATTCTTTCCGTCATGGATATGACGGGTGGGGAGGAGTGTAATATTCTATAATTTGGTGTCTTGCTCTGTTTCAGTGTTGTTTCTAGGATTTTTATAATTGTGTACTAGATACTAGAAAGTACTATTAAACACTGTTGAAGCTGGATTTTTTCTACAAATTCTACAAATAGCACAAACACGATATTCATAAACAGTTAGAGGTGGAATTTGCATTTTGTTAATGGTAGGAAAAGAACTCAATTCTCTTTTATTTTCATAACTATCATAGCAGTATCAATAAATTATTAGCCTTAATATTATAAATTTGTTTTAGAATCGTCATCTGTACTTTTCTACTTCTCACAATTACTTGCATCAGCGCGAAACTAGAAAACGGACATAGGTGTCTTCAAACCTCTGAGATCAGAGGTAACTTTTCATTTTTTTACTTACAATATTTTAAATAATCTAAAATTATATATTGATTGATTAAAAATTGAGGATGTAATGTAAAACTGATGTACCTTATACTCCACAGGTACTAGGTCTGGGAGTGAAATTGTGTGAATTAAAAACAAAGTGAGGCCGAAAAGACTAAAAAGTGCATAGTATCATTAATCACAAGTCACCTTCTACTGTTGAACAGACAACTAAACATTGAAATAAAAATGAAGGTGATTGTGTTGTATTAGTGTATAAAAAAATTTAAACAAGTGGTACTTAATAGTGCTACAATTTAAACAAAGTTTTATAAAGAACTCAGTTAAAAGAGTCTATTGTGAATGTATACTGATTCTATAATATAATAATATTTATATTGTGTCAGAGTATTATAGGATTAATTATTATACAGAGATTTGATGGTATTGGTTTCTTTTAAAGCAAAGAAACCACAATTATTATATTTTTTTTGAGTGAATGAGGGAAATCTTGTTGTTGGTGGAACATGTTCAGCAAATGATAGTTTTTTTTTTGGGTAATTTTAAGGAAAGGTAAAAAAAATATTATTTTTTTTTAAAGCAAAGTAATAAACACAAAAGAAAAATAACATTTAGTCGGCAGGAATGCCCTGATCTCACATTATAAAGCCAGTTTATGTTCATTTTCTTAAAAATCATCCTGTCCTTTATTTAAAAGTAGTTATAAGGCAACTACATTGATTTACTTAAAGATAAATATACATGTTTTTTTTTTTGTAAAAAATTGATTTATTTTATTAAATTACAAAAGAAAAAGATTTTTAGTTCATAGTTTATTCTTCTATTATTCCCTGAATTCATAATATTATACTTGTTAGAGTTGATGTTGCTTAGACTAAAGGTCGTGATATAAAAATTTATAAAAGGTAAAAAATACTATTTTCACGTTATTTATTCACATTGTTTTTTTTATTTTCCTATTCTTTAATTCTAATTCCATTTATTTTATACATTTTTTTTGAGTGCATTGGCCCATTATCCTCAACTTTCCAAACCAAAAATTCAAACACGGTAACACTAAGAGGAAAGAGGAAACGGTGGCAGTGTATCAAGGGGTTCTGAGTATCTCACAGGTTTAGTGAAAACCCTGGCCTCAAAGGGTTTCCAATTTCTCTATTATTAAGGATATTACTAGTAAGTTTATTCTTTTCTTTAAATTACTTATTTTTCATATGATTTTAGAATTCTCTTTCTTTACTTTACTTTACTCTTTCTTATAAACCATTTAATTGTTTATTATTTATTTAATTTATTTATTAACTATTTATCATTCAATTTAAAATTCTTAACATAATTGGTAGCAGAGCGTAGTTCTCGTGAGAGAGTCTACCCTTTGTTTGCCTGCTACCTTTTCCTTTTTCTTTTTCCTTTCTTTTTTTTATTTTTTTTTCTTTGTTCTCTTATTTTTTCCTTGTTCAATTAATCATATTAAGAGCATCAACTCCACACTTAGTTTAGTTTAGTTTCCCTAATTCCGCTACTTCTTGATTGTTCTTTCCTTGTTGGACTCTTTGTTGTTCCATTATAGTCTACATACTCTGATTTATAAAACACCAGTATCCCATTTGATTATTAACTTAATTAAGACTCAAATATCCCAACTATCTATTAAATAATAACTTCATCAAAGACACCAATATCCCATCTATTAACTCCATCTATTACATATTATCCAGTATAAATTATTTCCGGGGCGTTCGATCCGAGTAATGGCGACAAATACAAGTGACGTTTCGGGCGAGATGCGTGCGGACGTAAAAACGACGGTTGATAAACTCGAAATATCCACTTCCATCTCTACGACCATAACAGATGCATCAGGGTTTTTGGCTAGTCAACCAACAACCTTGATGACGTCTGTTACTCCGATTATGTCAATAATATCTCAACCCACTTTAGCTGAGTCTTCGGGGATGTTGCACGTAGCTGCAACACACTCGACAGGTTCAGCACTTCCCTTGTTTACGATGTCCCCTCCAGTGACAGCAACCGTGGCACAATTGGGTTTGCCAGCGGGAATTTCCATGAATAGTCCCTTAGATGGTGGATTACAATCGGGGATGAGTGGTGGAGCACAACCACAAATGCAGTATACACAATTTCTGCCCCCACAACAGGTTCCAGTACCCATGGGCGGTACACATCAGGGGATACAACAACCAAACCCGCAAGCTCAGACACTAGATAATCCACTATGTTACGAATATTAGATCAGAATCAACAAACCTTGGATATGGTCACTCAAATGATGCAATTGATGTTAAATCAACAACAACAAAAGTCAAGAAAAATGATTCCTGTAGGGAAGTATGGTCTTGAGAATGGGGAACCTTTTCCACAATTTTTGCAAAGATTTGAAGAGTATGCGCTGGCAACTTATCCTAGTTCTACGGTTGACGGATGGAGAACCTATTTGGGTTTGCACCTGGAGGGAGCCATAAAACAGGTGTATGATGTTCTCATGAAATCAAATGCAAGCTACGCTAATATTAAAAAGGAACTGACTGACTGGTTCGGTGAATATCTACAAAAGCAAACGAAATGTGATTTAAGTACTTTTAATGCCGCACAGATACTGACAGATGAAACTATTCCACTATATGCCTTGCGGTTGCAAGGACTGGCAGAGAAAGCGTTCCCAGGAACAGATGTAAGTGCTATGAAGATCGTTAGAGAGAAGCTAATTAAAAGTCTACCACAATCCGTACAGGATTTAGTGAATTCGCTTATAGTAGTTTGCGAATTATCTATGAAAGGTGTTCCACTTTCTTGGGAAGGCTTGGTGAAGCTGATCGACGATAATTATTCTAGAAAATGCATGGCAGATAAAACTAGTAATGACTTGCAAAAGGGTAACACTCCTGTAACAATTCAACCGGAAGTTATAGATTTAACTCCGGCAGTTCCTATTAAGCCACAACAGCCAACTGGATACAATGCTCCATCAGCGGTTGGATCAGTGTGGTCGATGCCGTTACAATACTCAGGTTATTCGATGCCCAGTGAATATACAAACAACGTTCAAACTTCAGCCGGTATGCCGTCCTTTGTTTCATCTCCGACATCGCAGTACTCAGGTACCTGTAAATATCCAACTTATGTAAACAGTTTCGCGAATCAAATGGCACAACCACCTAGGTTTCCCATTTCAGCAGGTCACTATGCAAATAATGCAGTAAATACAAGTGGAAATCGTCCCCAATCAAACATGACAAATATTCAAGCAAATAGACCTTCAATTCAAAATCATCCAAATACAGGTCCAGGTCCATCTTTAATTTGTAATTATTGCAAAAAATCCGGCCATGATGTACGAGAATGTCGGTTACGACCCAAGTGTCGTTTTTGTGGTAAAAGGGGACATGTGGCGGATGAGTGCTATGTTTCCAAGAAAAATGTAATACGATGTGAAGTTGAGGGCCATGTAGTTCAGGATTGTTCCCAACCGACGGCAGAGACAACACAGGAAGATGATGCTTTGGGATGTCCTATCTGTAGTGGGTGGACATTGGGAATCAATTGTTCCACAGAGGAACAACCACATAGTAGTTAAACGAGGGGGAAACTAGGAAGCTCTGTGGCAATTGACCCTCCCACGGAGCCTCTAGAGGAGAAGGGTGCAATACCGAAGAATTATAAGAATTCAAAACCCCAACGACAGAGTGAAAAGAAAAATCCTGTGATGGTAGTTGATGGGTCACAATTACCAACAGTCACAATAAACAATGAGGACAAGTGTAGTCACGAGGAACCACTTCCGGAGAAGGTTTCGCAGATGGAGCCTTCTGCGCCTCCTCTGGAAGACGAATCATTAGATTTGTCAAAAAATGAATACGAGGAAATAAAACCACAAGAGAAACAAAGTTGTCCTTCTATTATTGCAGATGAATCACTCCCAAATATTTTACAAATCCCTATTATTAATGAGGAACAACCCTCACTCCAAATTTCGTATGAAGGTCATACAAATGATCATATTATCCATATTGCGAATATCTATAATCCCACAGAGGATGCTTTAGTATTAGGAATATTTATTATAGGATGTAAAAATAGTACACCATTGAAAGCCTTGGTGGACACTGGTGCTTCTCTGAGCCTTATTACAAATAGAACTTACGAGTTGTTGGATAAGAAAAAGTTTCCATTGCAACCTTCTACATATACGGGTGTAAAGGGTATAGGAGGAGTAGTTTTTCCTGTTAATGGTGAGATTGAATTACAATTAAAACTCTCGAATGAATTCACCACCTCATCAAATACTTTTGTGGTGGTAGATGACAACGTGACAGGATATGATGTTATCTTTGGTTATAATTTGTTGAAGAAGGATAAATTATTGCCAGACTTGGCAACAAAAGAATTAATTAGAAGAAATCAGGATGCCAATAATCTAATTACAGTGATAACAAAGGATATGAGATTAATGGAACAACATAATTTAGAGGAGATTGCTGTAGTAAGCGAGGATACAATAATTCCTCCCTATACGTGTGTGTCAGTCCCTATTGCCACATATAGTCATCTAATAGATAAAAACTCATCCATACTATTTTCTCCTACTTCTCAGGCGACTCAAAAACCAACTAATCGCTTTATTACGGATTACGCGGTGTTCCCGTATTTGGAAGTGTCTCAGGTTTATATATCATGTTTTAACCCTACAAAAAAATTATATTAATCTAAGGAGGGGCTATTCTCCTGGTAAATATTCCCCTGTACATCGGCTCCATTCGAAAGATGATACTGTGGAGATTACGCAGAAGCCACAAGATAATTATGAAGAATGGACATTGGACAATCTGAGAGAAGCCTTTAAATTGGATGAGACTGAATTGTCAGAGGAACAAAAAGATCAAGTTTTGCAGCTCTTAATGAAGTACCCCCAAGCTCTCAGTTTGGGAGATTCGGACGTTGGGTGTACTAGAATTCTTAAACACTCTATCGATACTCTCATAGATGATCCAGTGAACGAATCGGTTAGACGATTACAAGGACCAATCCTGTATGAGGTGGAGGAAGCGTGTCAAAAATTGGAGGCCGACGGAATTATCCGACGGTCCTGCTCTCCCTATTCTGCGCCAATAGTCCCAATTCGAAAACCTGATGGAACTATTAGGCTGTGTATAGATTATAGAAAATTAAATTCCATCACAAAACGAGATGCTTTTCCTATTCCCAATCTAATTGATACATTGTTTAGCTTACAAGGGATGAAGTACTTTTCTACAATTGATTTGATCAAGGGCTATTACCAAATTGAAATGGAAGAAAGCAGCATCGAAAAAACGGCGTTCTCCACTCCATTGGGCCATTGGGAATTCCTACGAATGCCTTTCGGACTTAAAAATGGACCTGCGGCATTCCAACGAGCCATGCGACTGGCTCTAGGTCATATTCCTTGGAGTGAGGTTATGATCTATTTAGATGACGTCCTAATTATTAGCGACAGTTTCGAAAAACATCTTTCCATTCTGGAAGAAGTTCTTAAAGCTTTTCAGGTAGCTGATCTCAAATTAAAACCATCTAAGAGTTATTTAGTAAAAACGGAAGTGAAATTTCTGGGTCATATCATATCAAGCCAAGGGTTAAAACCATTACAACCAAAAATTGATGGTATTCTGAAATTTCCTGAACCCAAAACCACTCGTCAGGTCAGACAATTCATGGGAATGGTAAATTTTTACCGAAGGTATATCCCAAATTGTTCGGTGATCGCCAAGCCATTGTTTGATTTGTTGAAACACCAGAGAAATGTCCCTTGGACTGAAAAATGCCAACAAGCTTTTGAGGAGCTCAAAAGGGTATTAACTTCCCCGCCGTTATTATCATATCCCGATAGGTCTGAGAAAGCTGCTCCGTTATTGCTCCATACTGATGCCTCTGGAACTGGTGCTGGAGCATGCCTTAGTCAGGTGCAAGGTGGAGAAAAGAAGCCCATTTCCTATATTTCCACTGTTTTCTCCAAAGCGCAACGTGGGTACAGTACCACCGAGAGAGAACTTGCAGCTGTTCGATGGGCTGTTCGATCTTTAAAACCCTTTTTGTATAATATAAAAGTCCTTATCTTCACGGATCATAAGCCCTTACTATTTTTGCAAAATATGCCATTAGTTAATCAGAGAGTCGCTAGAACTCTAGAAGAATTAAATGATATCGACTATGACTTATGTTATGTTCCAGGTAAGGATAACATAGTTGCGGATGCGTTATCCCGAACTCCATTCCAACTACCAATAGAACAACCAGATGAAATGCATTCGGCAGAGCCGCCGGATGGATTTAACGAAATAACAATGCCTGGTGGTGGAGATTCTTTATTTATGTGTTTCTCCGAATATTTGAAAAATGAAGGCATGGAAGAATCACATTTACAGATCAGAGTTAAGGTTATCGATGAATTATTAAATAACAGGAGTAAATATAATCTTCCAGTTGGTAAGACCAAAGAAGCGAATCAAGTATTAAAACAGCTACAATTAACAAAACATTCGGGACAATTACCTTTTGTCCATAGCATAGATGCTTTTACGGATCTTTATGAGCGAAGAGTGTTGGTTTACTATAGTAAGACCCATCCCTTGGTTTTTGGAAACCCAAACCATGGAGGGGTGTGTTATTTGTTTTGTAAAAGTGGAGTGCATTATAACCTACTACACTTGGTTAAGAGTTATGATATTCCTAATTCCGCAAGGGGGGCGTTGTGTACCATTGAAATTGAGACTATAGAAGAGGTAAACTTGGAAAATTCAGAAATGATCACGTTTGATGACTCTGGTGAGAACGATATTGCCAACTTGTTTGAAATGTTTGACTTCCCTACGAAGTGGGTTGAGTTTGGTGGGGAGGAAGTTGCTATTAAGGAAGGCACTACAAATTTATTCACAGCAGTTGATGAAAGCAAAAACAGAAGTAACAACTCATCAAAATTGTTGTATTTTCGAAATTTTTCTATGATAACGACTTCCCAGGATTCGGTAGAGGTGTTAATGGATCATATTAGACAGTGTCAAGCAAATGATCCTTTACTGAAACGATTAAAGAATGCACTTCTGCGGCAGCAGGCTTTTCTGGGACCATTAAAAACATTTAAATTTTCTAAGAAATTTTTATCCATAATCGATAACAATATCATCCATAAAAATAGGAATGATCAATATCATTACGTAGTATCCTTTTCTTTCGCGGTTCAAGTGGCTATAATAAACCACCATGAATTTGTACATGTGGGTCAAGGAAAGCTTTACGCTTTATTAGAAAGAATAATCTGGCACCCAAAATTAAGGGATGTGTGCCGTGACATTTCCCGGTCCTGTTACAAGTGTCAGGTAGCAAAGATCTCTAATATATATCATGCTCCGCCTACGCTAAAAATCAATACAAGATATCCATTTGAGTTGGTGGCTGTTGATTTGTTGCAGTTGCCAAAATCAGCCAAAGGAAACAATTACGCCTTTGTGTTAATAGATCATTATAGCAAATGGATAGCGGCGGTTCCCATTCGTACAAAGCATACATCATTAGTAACCGTAGCATTGCAACATGTTCTGCAGTACTTGCCAATAATTCCATCTCGTTTATTGTCAGATAACGCTAGAGAATTTAGAGGTCCAGAATTTGAGGAATTCTTGCAAAATAAGGGTATTAAACATATCTATGCCACTCCATATAATCCCTCATCTAACGGTATTATTGAGAGAGTTAACCGTACTTTACTTCAGTATCTTAGGATATCCTTAATAAATTCAAATCTCTGGGATGTACAGTTGCCTCAAGTGGTCTTAACATACAACCATTTGGTGCATGCCGCCACGGCTAAAACTCCTTCAGAAATAATATACCAAGAGGCTCATGATCAACGACCTAGACTCCCTTGGACGAAATTTGATAGGTATTGGAATGAGGGACACAAAGATTTCTCTCCTTTCCTTCAAGAACAGTTGGTGGCGCTGAAGTTACAATTGCCCGGGGATTTAACAGCAAATAAATTTAAAGACCGTTATCAAGGCCCAATGAAGATTATTAAAGTTAACTCCAATAATGTTACATATGTTATAGAATCCCTGGAAACTAAAAGAAAGTATAAAGTACATCACCGACAGTTGAAGAAGTGGTTTATTCCTCCCAAATACTTAAGTGACAATACATGGTTTCAGGATCTTCTCACAAACAGAACTCCTATAGAGGAAGTTCCGGAGACCAGCAATGACGAGTCGGTGATTTCAACCCCTCAAGCTGCAGACAAGGAAAGCCAGAGTGAAAAGGAAATCTTTGATGAGTTCGAAGATTCAGATGATGATGATGATGAATTTTTGGGATTCCCTGATTCAGAAGAAGGGAGGGAACTCACACGGATGATCTTGTGCAATGTTGAGAAAAGTTTACTCCTAAACAGACAGGCTAGAGATGAATTAGAACAAGTAAGTATTTTACCTTCTATTTTATTACCTACTCTTCCCCCTACTATTCCTTTTTCTTCTGTCCCTTCTATTCCTATTGTCTCTCCAGTCTCCAATTTTACTCCTTCAGTCTACTCTCTTGGTCTTCCTAGTGAACTTTCTTCTTATAATCTTGCATCTCTCTTTAATATAATTACTTCTCCATATTCGAATCAATCTTTCCATTCGCCAAACTTTTCTGAACTGTCCAACCTCTCGAACATATCTTTACCTATTTCTGAAACTTCTACTTCGCCTAACTTACTTTCTTATACCCCTCTTTATATTACAGATCAAAGAAATCAGATGGTCCCATATAGATATGCCAGGAGATTGTCGTGTGAAGATCTCCAGAAGAAATTGCTCTTCATAAACTCTCCATTGAGAGAGGTCGAACGAGTCGGAATTGTGTCTGAAGAAAACGGAGAAGTGTCCGAGGCAGTGGCCATTCTGAATGTATCGACACCTAGATCGGCGATCTTTTCAGAAGAAAGAACAGAGCCATCCCCACATCTGGAGAAGAAGGAAAGTGACGAATTAATTACAGAAACAGGTCAGACCGAAGAAAGTTCTGGAGATTACATAGCCTCTCGTACAAGAATGAGAAGTGTCGGAAGATCTAGCGAAATGCCGTGGATCCAACCAAGGATATTAGAAAGAAAACGGTATCCACCTCGTCAATAAAAGGAAATCTATATATATATATATATTGTAGTGGTTAGTGATAAAAGATAGTGGTTAACTAATTAAAAGAGAAAAGAATTGCATTGATTATATTGTATCTTTTGTTATGTTGTATTTTATAATAAATTGAAGTAATTGAAAATAAATATCTACGTTCTTGTGTTTTAATTGCGTGCGTCGTATTAAAAATCTCGGAAAGAACGCCTGAACCGTTATAAAATAAAAACCTTTATCCATATTAAAATGAATCTCCATTTTCTATAATTAATTAATATAAATTCTAGTGTTTAAAATTATCCTTTTTTTATTTTTTTTGTTCTAACGAATATATTATATCGTTCCAGGTATTATTTCTGGGACATTCGTGGGTCTCCCATATGGAGTCCGCCTACGAACCAACTCTAAACAATCCAGGCCATCATCAGGTAAAGTTTGTACGAGCATTAGTGCCTCGTTTTGAAGATCTGCCTCGAGTTATTGACAGCGGAATTGCCTCAGATACAACTGATGTGTTGGTATTCTCATTGTACAGGATGGCATACACCTTGGTACAATGGAGGCAACCTCGTTCACGTTCAGAAAGACGAAGAGATACTTATGCGGTATCTCTTCCTAATATTAACTTTAGAGCGGAAGACGCTATTACTCCCATTAACGAAATAATTGCGGCAGTCAAGAGATATTGCCCCGATGCTAGAGTTTATTTGATAATCCCAACCTTGCCTGATCTCCCCTATTACAATTACCATCGCCACGTAGCTTATGCTCCTTCAGAAGTCAGAGATTGGTATAAGCATGAACTACCTAGAACATCGGCAAGGGAGTTAAATGAGGATTCAGTCCTTGTGTATAATGAATTGATGCGCCTACATTCTGCAGAAATTAGATGGCCTGGAAAGCATACTCTATCCATATCAGAGGCTCTTAAATTTATGGGAAGTAGGACAACGAAACAACTAGAGTCATTGTTGGATATGGACAATGAGATTCATTCACTGGGACCAAGAGGATTTCTTGTGGATGGAGTTCATCCATCCAAAGACTTGGCAAATGCATTCTGGGAGATGTTGTATGATTATCATATACTAGATTATAATCGTCGACCACGATCTGCATTGTTTCCATCAAAGGAAGAGATTGGAACTACCATAAATACGTTGAATAAAGAAACACCCGAATTTTCCAATTCCGTTCCCGCGCGGTCTATTTTGTGTCCGAAACGTACGATAACCGGAAATGAGCCACCAAAGATCTATTCTCGCTTAAGTTTTATAGCTCCTCCAGTAACAACAGAGGTTCCGGTCACTGTGTCTTCCGTTGGTTCTTCTTCGTCGACAAGTGTTCCAGTCTCTATTCATGCCTCTGAGGCTGTTCCAACAGCTACTACATCTACATTCCAGGATGTACCTCTCTTTTCCAGCAGTCCCTCTTCATTAAGACAACCCAGGTGTGGACATTGTGCTTTGTCTGCCGTAGCGGTGACAAACCAACCATCTACATCTGAAACTACTTTCACCATAAATCCACCCTTTCCTGAGTGGAGTTTGTCTGTGCCACCTCCATCCTTACCTACAATACCCAAGCTTCCAACACCGGTCTATCAAGCTGTAGAAAGCTCGTGGACCCGAAAAAGACCTTTGGAGGTTACCACCCCAGCTGGTGGTAAAAGGCCTGTCCAAATACCTTATCCACCGGTATTGCAAGGGATGAGATTTGATATGCATGATCTCGCCCAAGGACAATTTGACCAATTTATGGCTTATTTCAAAGCTTTATTACACGTATCTGGTCAAACAGTA
>JABUQX010037837.1:25000-38811 GCA_015478945.1 Trachelipus rathkii
CCACCACTCACTGTTAACATCTTACTTCCTACTTTAGAACATCTGCATACTTCTTTTGCACTGCTAACAATTGCTCCTTCATTTGCTTCCAGATTTGTTCAGTTCAACTTGTTCACATTCAACTGATTTACTTGCGAATGCTCTTACATACTTAACCTTATTACCTTATTCGCTAACTTCTCACTCTTAATTTTACCCACTTCCTCCGTATCACCTCTTCCCATCCATCCAAGCCCCCACTAACTTATATTTTACATAGGAAAACATAATGATCCGGAATAAATCCCATTCCTAAATCCAATTCCCAATCCAACATCCAACACATACTTCACCATCTCCTTCTTCACCAACACAGAAATCAATCCATACTATTCCAACTTCAATACTATCTGCTACCACACAAACTCTAGTATACTTCTGGGACTACTCCTTGATGTTTATATGTAAAGTATTTACTTACATGCACACTACCTCTCTCCTCACGAGAAATTCAATCACCTTTCTACATTCCTCCATTTTCGTCTCGACAGAGCCAAACACCGTTGATATTATGATATATATGATGAGATTATATAAGTTAGTAATATATATATAATAATAAGTAATATCGTATTAATATATATATATTGTATATATATATAGTAGGTGATATTATTTAATATATATAGTAATAATATATATACGGTATATGTATATATAGTCATAATATAATATATATATATACATGATATATTTAGATTATATATATATATATATTATATATATATATATATATATCTATATATATATTTATAGTATATATCTATATTATATATATATAATTATATCATATATAATATTATATATATATATATATAATATATATATATAATATACTAGAAATTTATTTTATCTATAATTTAAAAAATATGAATATACAATTGTTAATATGTAATATATTTACTGAGGTTAGTAGTATACTATAAATAAAATGTAGGTACCTTTCTTCTTGGTAAATGGGATTCTGTACGTAAATACTTTAAGTTGTTGCATCCTTTTCTCATCAAGATTTTTCCCACTTCAGCAATGATACTTCCAAAATATTCACTCAACAGTTTTGTGCATAATTTAATTTCAATATCAGACATGTTTCATGTACTATTTTGTTTTTTTAATAATTGGTATATATAGTGACAGCTAGAATGTTTACAATGTAAAATCTGAAAATATATGAATAAATACTGATTCTGAGGTATCTCTTGCAGAATCAGTGTTAGAGCAGATGGTATTAGGGTTGGAAAGTGAAGATAACATGCACATGATGTATTCCCTTCAAAGAGAGTGGAATCACACCAAATTCAACTTCAAGGATCACCTAGGGGGGATGATCGGAAGGCTCCAGTGGAGATATTATAATGGAGTGGAGTCTCTATTCAACCACTCTTATTTTTAATTTAACACTTCCAAAGCAAAACAAAATGGGGGGAGGGAAACTTTATTTTACTTATTGGACACTCGATAGGTTGATATATATTCCAGGAATTTAAAATAAGAAAAACTAAAGTTAGCTAATAGGTCTTAGGCTAATGTGGGTATTTGCACAGGACCAGCTAATTACCTCCAACCAACTTCTGAATCTCTAATAAATCTATTCCACATTAATATGAATCAAAATTAACAAATAAATACAATGATAATTATAAACAAGTTTAAGGTACACAAGGTGAACTTAAACGGTTTGAATATTTACTATTTTAATTCTATAATATTTTACAAAGATACAAAAATACAAAATAAATGATTTAAATCAGAGAACCGTAAACAAACTTTCTATATAATATGTTGCAGGTAGTGCTTTTCCAAAGTTTCTTCCAATATAATTAGAGAAAAATGAACAGTGATTAACACTAAATTGAACAGGAGTGTCAGAAGGTTGTGCGTGAGTGGGATTGCATCCACAACACTGTTTAAACTTATATAATTATTGAGATTCACTGTGCAAGAGATCAAATTGTGATCAGTCGAGTTTTTATTTCAGACTAAAGGTGGCAAAATAGTTCCTCCAACACTGAAATCCTTTGGTGGTGGGCCCAGGCACTGAAATTGGCAAATTCTTCACCCGGCACTACAATAAGTTTTTTTTGTCCCAGGCTCCCAGCCCAGCAGTAAAACTGGCATTTCTTCGCCAAGGTGTAATGGAGTTGCTAAAGCTACCCATCTCTGTATTAATGTATTAATAAATAAATGTATTTATTTGTACTTATAAATATATTTCATTTTGTTTATGTCAATGTCATGTCCTAATCTGTATTTTTCCCCCTACATTAATTCTTGGATTTTAGGATAATATATATAGCGTCGGGTGGGGTGACTTGGACCACTTTAGGTATAAGTCTGTCTCCCGACTTTCCCCTAATGCACTTTTTGGAATTTTTTTTTTCTGAAATTCAAGGCCATATAGTACGTAATAAGCACACAAAAAAATAATAATGTATTCTAATAATTAAAAGTTTTATTAAAGTTTTATTAAAAGCCTTCATTCATCACTTTGGATGGAGGGGTGAATCGGACCGCATTTGAGGGGTGAATCGGACCGACATTGAGGGGTGAATCGGACACTGTTTAAATTCCTCTTTATGTATAAATTCACATTACAGATTTATCATTTAACTCATATATAACTTATTTATCTATTAAATTCGCTAATACGAATAAAAATGTCAATATATGATACCATTAAAATAAGAATAAAATAAGGTGGGTCCGATTCACCCCTGCTCCGCCTCAAAAATTTTTTTGACACTTTCATTTTCATATTTTTTATATAAATTTCATTTTATTTTAATTTTTACTTAATAATAATTTAACTATTTATTATATTTAAATTTAACTATACGTAATAAAAACGTCAAATAATACGTAAATACGAAAAATCAATGGTGGTCGATTCACCCCATTTATCCAATCTTTTACGGTGGGGTGGAATCTGGACCAAGTAGGCCCCGTGATTTTGCCATTAATTACTGTTTGGATCAAAAATTTACTTTGCCAGTTTAAAAAGCTAACATACTCGTTTTTTTTACCTTTAAAATAATATAAAATCCATCACACAATTATTCATTTTATAACGAAGTAAAAAAACTCATTTTTTCAAAAGTGAAATTCTATTTGGATCAAAAATTTACCCTAATTTATTATATTTTTTAAAAATATAAAAATTTCTAGAATAAAAGATGATCTAAATAAAACTTTAGTACCACCGCGTGGCTATTAAATGAGCGCAAAAAAAAAAAAAAAAAATTATTTATTTTTATTTAGACGTGGACCGAATCACCTCTCCTAAAGAGGCGGGCCCGGTCACCCCGCCCCAACCTATATAGTATATATATATTATATCACTATATAATATATTATTTATATATATATATATATATTATATATATTATATATATGTTATATATATATTATATATATATAAATATATATAATTATTATATAATATATATATATACTTATTTATATATAATATATATAATATATACTATAAATAGTATATATATATAATATATATATATAAATATTAGTATAGTATAATATATAGTACTATATATAGTGTAAATACTATATATATATATATCTATATATAGTATTATACTATATATATAATATATATATGTACTATAATATATTTCTTTATAATAGATTTTTGCTATAAATTTTGTTGTGTTATCTATTCTGTTGTGGATGCGCTGCATAAATTAAAATTAAGAAAAGATCTTAGATTTCTCATATGTATGTAGATATATATATATATATATTATATATATATATATTATATATATATATATATATATATATATTATCTATTTATATATAGATATTTTGATATAAATTTTGTATATATATATTATATTATATATACTATATAATTAGTATATATATATTATATATATATATATATATATATATATTACTGTTATATAATTGATATATATATATATATACTATAATATATTACTATATATCTATATATATATTATATATATTATATATATATATATATAATTATATATATATAAATATATATATGGTAGATATTAGGATTTATAATAGATTTTGCATAAATTTTGTGTTATCTATTCTGTTGTGGATGCGCTGCATAAATTAAAATTAAGAAAAGATCTTAGATTTCTGAAATGGCAATTTTACCAAATTCGAGACATGCTTAGTATAACTGACTGGGATAAAGAGTTCAAAGACCAAAACTGTTTTATCGTGTGGGAACATTTTAAGCAAATTTTAATGAATATTCTGTATGTTTTAAAGTTAAACCCACTAGGGTGGCAAGAGAAAACCTCTTTGGTGGAAAATAGATAAGAGGAATAGTAATAAGGATCTGAAGAAAATATAAAAATAAGAATAGGACAATTGGTGCAATTAAAATTGATGAAAATTTAGTGAGTTCAGATAAGGAGTTGGTCAAAATTTTCAATGCTTAATTTGTTTCAATGTTTGCTGAGGAAAGATTAGATAATAGTTTGAAGACTAATAGTTCTTGTATGCATGTAATAGACTTCGCTACAGAATTTGAATTTGAGGTGAAAGATATTAAACGTTTACTGGACCATATTGACCCCAAGTAAAGCTGCAGGCCCTGATGGTATATATGGTAGAATTCTGAAGGAGGTTAGTAGCAGCATTGCAAAGGCACTGTATTTGATTTTTAAGCGATTCTATAGCATTTGTGAGGTACCAGATTGACTGGAAGAGCAAGCATATGTTTTTTGCCCATTTATAAGAAAGGTAGTTAAGAAGGATTTGAGAAATTATAGGCAAGGACCAGTTAGTTAACATCTCCTGGTTGTAAAGGTTCTGAAAAGTTTATTGAAAGGTTCTATAGAGAAAATATTAGAGTAACCAAGTATTGTACACTTCCAGCATGGTTTCAGAAAGGGTAGTCATGTCAGACAACAAACCTTTTAGAATTTATGAATACATTACTGACTGCATTGCCTGAGGAGATCCAGTTGATATATTTAGACTTTTAACCAAAGCTTGATAAGGTTCCCACATAAGGCTGATGAAGTAGCAATGTGTATCTGTGGAGTGGATACAGGTTGGATTAAAGAGTGCGTTGTGGAATAGAAAACAATGTGTACAACTAAATGGCAATAAGTCATCATGGGAAATACTGAAGAGTGGTGTCCCACAGGTTAGTGTTGCGGGCTACTATTGTTCCTCAATATATAAAAGTGTGTGTATTATATAATATATATATATATATATGATATTATTTATTATATATATATAATATATATATATATATATATATCATGTATATATATATATTTAATATGATATATATATATATTATATATATTATATATATACTATATATATTATTATTATATATTACTATATATATATATATACTATATATATATATATTATATATATAATAATTAGTGATGCACCGATACCATGGTATTCGGTAATCCGGTCGATTTTTGAAGTATCGGCTATCGCAATTTTGTAAGTAGAAGTATCGGCATCGTATGGGTAAAATTTTGCCAATACTCTTTACAGATACCCAATACATTTTTGCGTCTTAAATTGATATATATATCATATATATTATATATATATATATATATATATTTTATATATATATATAAATATATATATATATAATAATATATTTATATATATATTTATATATATTGTAAGGGAGATAATTTCCAGGATCACCAATATTTGTAGAATGGTCTAGAAATACGGATGACCCTTAGACTATGGAATGTTACTTCCCTTAGATATATATATATATATATATATATATATATATATATATATATATATATATAATATATATTATATATAATATATATATATATAAGTAATATACTACTATATATACTACCTAATATATATATATACTAATATATATATATTATATAATATATATATAATAATATACTATATATATATTTAATATATATATATACTGGATTAAGGTTATTAATACTGTTAAACCTAATTTACAAGGAAACTTACTATCATTTATATTTATTTAAACTTATAGCAATGGGAAATTAATTATAATGGTATTTTAAAGGTCAGGATAACAATTACTAGTTAACTTATACTCTGATACCATACTAGAGAGAGCAGAGGGAGCAGCAGATATCTTCGCCAATACCCCTCTTCTCCAACATCCGAATCGACTTTCGCTCAAAACGGAGTTATTTGTCTTCTGGGACCTAGCCCTCATTCATTCACGTCCCTAGTAGACATGTTCGGAGGTGAACGGCTCATCCAAACATAACTTTCGCCTTTACATTTATATCTAATTAATGAACTTAGAAAGGGGTTAAATAACACCCTGGTTAGTTATAATTTTTAATCAATTAATATTTACAAACTTACATACGTTTTACACATACACTAGTCATGAATCTTGCACAATTACACTTATACAAATGTACTGAGGAACACACCCTAGTTTAAATATGAAACCCAGGTGGTTAGTAATTTTTGTTAAGAAATGTAACAATAATAAGAACAGTTCGAGAAAAGGGGAATTAAATGGGAAAATATATTTTAATCAAAACAATAATCTATAAATAGTACAAACAAGTCGTTTAACGGTTTAAGTAAATATTCCAACGTAATTTAATAATAAGTTTTTATAAAAGTTCAGCGCTTTTATTACAGTAATGTTTCTTCACTACTTAACTTTTTCCACGTCTCACAATTAGATTATTTGACACCACGAGTTGGGAAGTATTAGCAATCTTTGGGAGAGTTCAACGTTTTTGGGTAACAACATCCTCAACAGAGGAATTATGGTTAGAAAGCTTTTTCACAAAGAAGCTTATCAAAAGATCAGCATTGGCAGATAGAAACTTCATCCACTAAATAGAATTTCTGCCACTAAAGAGAGTTTCAATATAGGATCTTTCCACAAAATGACCACAAAATAGAATTTTTCCACTACAAAATAGAAAGTCTCTCCACAAAATAGAAGATTCCACTACAAAATAGAAAATCTCTCCACAAAATAGAAGATTCCACTACAAAATAGAAAATCTCTCCACAAAATAGAACCCTGGGGAAAACATAAAACAAAGAGTTATGCTTTCACCAGTTTTCACTTTATTATTTTTAAATTAGTTATTTTACTCATTACAAATTATCAACTTAATATTAACTTTCATCTTCCATTTTAGGAAATACATACCCTGGTCTGGTAAGCCGTACTGGGAGGGGTTCTATTTGTAAAAAAGGGAACTGCAGGATTGACTGGGATCAAAGGTACAGCGCGGGAGCAACTGAAATATTGGGAAATTTATTTGGATATAATCTTTAAGTATCTTAAAAGCGTTTAAGCATTT
Organism: Trachelipus rathkii; assembly: GCA_015478945.1. NCBI lineage: Eukaryota > Metazoa > Arthropoda > Malacostraca > Isopoda > Trachelipodidae > Trachelipus > Trachelipus rathkii. The sequence goes on from JABUQX010037837.1 coordinate 32,374, forward strand.
ATATATAATATAAAGCATTTAGCCAGCCATGCATTTATTATGAACTTAAATTTAATTAGGTTTAATCACTAACCTGAGGAGTCCTTGTATAATTATACAGGAATCGTCGGTAAACAACAGGAGCATGGGAGCTCAATAGGATTGGTAATGGTGTCCAATATAAACAATTACGTGGGATTGGGACACAATCATATTTATCATCATCATATTATAAATGAAACATAAGTTTATCATTAATCATGAATATCAGGAGCTATAACATACTAAGAAACTAAGGCTGGAATATAGATTTAATATATTAGTAATAACAATCTATTATTTTAATTCTTTCCATAAATGAAGCAAATAGTATGAACGATGGATGGGTAATAACTTGAATAACAATACAAAATATAACTCCACTCCAAAACATTTAAAAAACAAACAAAAAGAAAAGAAAAGAAAGGGGGATATTCACACCCCCTTACATCCCCCCCCACTAAATCTAAACTCCCCACCTTGGATTTTTTTAAGTGTTTTCCAAAATTGGAACATTGAAATTTTTACAACGACCAAGGGTAGAGTTCCGAAATAGTGAGAGGTTCGTAAGAGTTCTCGAACGTGGTGAAATTATGCAGTATCCAAGTATGGGACACTAAAGAGGACCACAAATACTGTTGTACTGGCCATAATGTGGTTAGTAAAAATTTAACTACAAAAACAAAACAATTTACGATGCAGACTCCTTCACGGATGTTTTTTCAAATATTATTTTTTTCCACTTCACTTCACTATATCAAGCGTTTCACTCTTAAAGTTATACACTACAAAAAAAAAACACACGACTTTTAATCAAAAAAAATATAGTCTACGTTTTTTGACGGGTGGTGTGGGATAAATGAGACACTAGGTCATCACACCACAACGAATCTGAAAAACTTAACCGCATTAGTTCAGGTTTTAGTTATGTACAAAATAATCTGCATCTGTAAGAAACTTTTTTATTAAATATATATTAGTAAATAAATTTTATAAAATTTTAAATTCATAAAAAAAAAATTAAATATATCATAGGGCATATTATCAAAGTTAGGCTATAGAGATACTAGACAATTTATTATTCTGCAAGATAATTACTAGATTTTTTATTCCTATTTAAGATAAGTTATTCGAACGAATGACTTATATATGCAGGGCCTATATAAAATATAACTATTAGTTACGAATGCATTTCATATATTTTTGATATGTTTTATTTAAGTAAATCCCAAGTCCCCCCATCCCTCCGGATTCCCAAAAAAACCCAGAAGATAGGAAGAGAACAAGAAAAAGAGATTGAGTAAGAGATATGCCAAAGATATTTTAGCGGCATTAATATTTATTCAATTATATAAGATATGATATAATCACCGAATTCCTCTTCCATGTTAAGAGCACCATGGAAAGGAAGTAAGATCCCAATATCGAGAATATGGGGAGGTTAAGGTTTTTGGGTCTACCGATATTGGTTCTATTTTTGAACCTATTCTACGTACTAATTTCATAGTAGACATATAAGGTAGTAGTCCATTTTCTCTCAGGGCAACAGCTCCTAAAACAATTAATTCAGGCAGGAATTCTGAAGGTAATAAAACAAAAACAATTGGTTCAGTGACAAAATTAGTTTTAGGGAAAAATAATTTTATTTTTATATAATGATCAACGGGTATTTTCTGATTACGATGTAATCCCTTGATTTCTTTAATTCCTAAGTCAATGGACGGTAACAAATTTACGTCTTTAAAACATTTTAAAACAAATTCTTTACTTATTAGGCTAGTTCCAGTTCCGCTGTCAACAAAGCAACTATAGTAATTATGACTATTTGGATTAACAGCTACGGGAACTATCAAAGAACCAGGTTTTCCTTTATCGCAATTGACTTGTACTACACGCAATCTAGTGTCAAGTATCCGGTTACTTGTGCTAGAATTGAGATAGGTTTATCGTCTACATTGTACCAAGGGTTATTTACTGGATTTTCAAACAGAATTGATTTCCAACTTTCAAACAAAGGGAATTAAAGGAAATTTATTATTCTAAAGTATTTATCAACAGGTTGAAAGAACGAAGACGGTTTGAACCTAATCTATATTCAATAGCTGACTTTTTCATCTAAAAGGGCACCTGAACTGATTCTCATGCGACTACGGTCTTTTATAGCTATGAACATGAGAAATCGTTACATTTAAAAAAAGACTGGCTTTCGATTACTCAGTAAAGTAATTCCTTTATCCTTTTACAAGACAGGAATCAGAGCATTTAACAAAACTAGGACTTTCATGACAATTAACTTAGATCCATTTGATATCTTGCTACCACTATAGAATTAATGGCATCCAAATCTTGAAATATATGTGAAGAACCCCAAATTTATTTCTCATCACACTTGAAAATAACAATACCGATGGTAGCTTTCTACTAATTAAGAAGAAGGGCTATTTGATTGTGATAAAAAAATTCAAATTGTTCAATTATAGGCGTTTGTCCAGTCTTTCACTTTTTGCGGGCGTTACTATTCGAATAATTATTTCAACACGAGTCATTTTTCTCCATGTGTGTAAAATTGCTTAAGTTTCTCCTACTGTGTATTTCTCACTACCAGGGAGTTTTTAGGTCGACCATCTGTTCTTGGTAAATAAGATTTTTCCAACGTTACCCAATACCCAAACATTTTTATCTTTGGCAATTTGCAACTGACCACAACTTTCACAAGATTTCACAATTTTACTAGGAAAACAAGGAGCCAGTGAACGGGAATTATTACTAATACTAGAAATATTCGTATCATTTACCTCGTCTTGTTTCTGAACATTTAGTAAACATTTTACCCCAGGATGCGTTTTCTTGCACAACAAACAAACCATACTAGAACTACGACTACTCTGAGGGGAAAACAAAGGAGTCGGACGTACTCTGCATTCAGCTATTTTATGACCTTCTTGTTTGCAATAACTACAAATACCGAGGTATTTGTAGCATTCATTTATACTATGGCCCACCTTGTTGCAATAGTCACATACTCTGTCATAATGATCAACGTTTATACTTCGTGGGGCATTTGTACAATAAGACCTGTTATAACCAAAGGTTGAATTATTCAACGACTGCACATTGTTCCATTTACTGAAATTCTTATTATAGTAATATTTACTCTTCTCCGACTTAGGAGACGAGCTACGTTGATGTCTAGCGGAATAGATATTATTCCTACTGTTCCAATTATGATGGTTAGGATATTCAGCATGACTGATTTGTGTATCCTTTAAGCTTACAGCTAACTGGTTTAAAAGATTAGTGATTTCTTGTATGATTTTTAATTGATACTGCACTTTCTGGGCAGATGAATCAGTACACTGAGGATTATGATTAGCATACAAGGGTACATTATTATTATGTCTAGGGATTCTTGAAAAACTAGGAGCTTTAAGGGGATTTAATGATCTTTTTACTGGACTTATGATGTCCTGTCGTTGCAATAGCTTTATTCCCCTGTGTCTCTCAGGCGAATAGCTATTACGGGTATGATCAACGACTGGGAAAGCAAACATATGTGCTTCGGGTTTTTGCATTTTTTTGATTAATTTATTTTTTTAATTTTTTAAGGAAGGTTATGTCCTTTTGGATCTGCAGTGTCTATATTCTGAGTATCAGCCAAGATTTTTAATTAATTATTAAAGGGAAAACAAAGGACTAAATAGATATTTTTTCTCGAACTGTTGGAACTGTACGGAAAACCAGCGGATTACAGAAAATCCAAGAGACGAAAGTGTGAACCAAGTCACAAATCTACTCAAAAAATGCAACGCGACGAGCAAGAACACTAGGTCCCTGTTCGGGCGCCATTTAATGAGGCTATGTAAGGGAGAGTAATTCCAGGATCACCAATATTTGTAGAATGGTCTAGAAATACGGATGACCCTTATACTACGGAATGTTACTTCCCTTAGATATATATATATTATATTATATATTACTATAATATATATATATATATTATTATATTATTATATATATAATAATTAATATATATTACTATATATATAGTATATATTATATATTTACTATATTACTATATATAATATTAATTATATATTATATATATCCTGGATTAAGGTTATTAATCTGTGACCTTAATTTACAAGCGAAATTTTAACTATAATTTTTGAGGTATTTACTTAAAAAACTTAAGAATGAAATTAAATATTGAAGGTATTTTAAAGTCAGTAAAATTAATAGTTATGTTTACCTGAACCATACTAAGGAAGAGCAGAGGAGCATGCAGATTTTCTTCGCATAATCCCCTCCTTTCTTCAATACAGGAATCGGACTTTCGCAAACGGATTTGGTATTTGTCTCTGGAGACCTAGCCTCTCAATTCGATCACGTCACCCGTACGTTAGATCATTTCGGATGGTGAACGGCTCATCCAAATCTCATAATTTCGCCTTTACAATATCTAATACAATGAACTTATATGAAAGGGGGTTATGATTATAACACCCTGTGTTTGTTATAATTTATTAACTTCAACTTAATATTTACAAAACTCTACATACGTTTTGACACATACACTAGTCACTGAATTCTTGCACAATTACTCACTCTCCAATTACAAAGCTGTACTGAGGGAACACTACCCTAAGTTTAATATCATGAAACCCAGATGTGGTTGTAACTTTTTGTAAGAAATGTAACAATAATAAGAACAGTTCGAGAAAAGGGGAATTAAATGGGAAAATATATTTTAATCAAAACAATAATCTATAAATAGTACAAACAAGTCGTTTAACGGTTTAAGTAAATATTCCAACGTAATTTAATAATAAGTTTTTATAAAAGTTCAGCGCTTTTATGACAGTAATGTTTCTTCACTACTTAACTTTTTCCACGTCTCACAATTAGGTTATTTGACACCACGAGTTGGGAAGTATTAGCAATCTTTGGGAGAGTTCAACGTTTTTGGGTAACAACATCCTCAACAGAGGAATTATGGTTAGAAAGCTTTTTCACAAAGAAGCTTATCAAAAGATCAGCATTGGCAGATAGAAACTTCATCCACTAAAGAGAGTTTCAATATAGGATCTTTCCACAAAATGACCACAAAATAGAATTTTTCCACTACAAAATAGAAAGTCTCTCCACAAAATAGAAGATTCCACTACAAAATAGAAAATCTCTCCACAAAATAGAAGATTCCACTACAAAATAGAAAATCTCCACAAAAAGAACCCTGGGGAAAACATAAAACAAAGAGTTATGCTTTCACCAGTTTTCACTTTATTTATTTTAATTAGTATTTTTACTTCAATTCAAATTATCAACTTAATACTTAACTTTCATCTTCCATTTAGAAAATACATACCCTGGTCTGGCTAAAGCCGTACTGGAGATGTTTCTATTTGTAAACAAAGGGAACTGCAGGATTGACTGGATCAAACAGGTACAGCGCACGGAGCACTGAAATATTTGGGAAATTTATTGGATATAATCCTTTAAGTATCGAAAAAAGCGTTTAAGCCATTTATATATAATATAAGCAATATTCAGCCAGCCCATGCATTTATTATGAACTTAAATTTAATTAGTTTTCTACTAACCTGAGGAGTCCTTGTATAATTATACAGGAATCGTCGGTAAAACAGGAGCATGGGAGCTCAATAGGATTGATAATTGATGTGGTCCAATATAAACAATTTACGTTGAGGATTGGGAACACAAATCATTTTATTTTCATCATTCATATTATAAATTGAAACAATACCGTTTATCATTAATTCATGGGAATATCAGGAGCTATAACTATACTAAGAAACTAGGCTGGAATATTAGATTTATATATTAGTAATAACAATCTATTATTTTAATTCTTTCCATAAATGAAGCAAATAGTATGAACGATGGATGGGTAATAACTTGAATAACAATACAAAATATAACTCCACTCCAAAACACTTAAAAAACAAACAAAAAGAAAGAAAGAAAGGGGGATATTTTCGCATTACTTACATACATATCTCTCTCTCTCCCCTCCTCCTCTCCTCATATATAATGATACTACTATAATATCTATATATATTATAATATATATATATATATATATATATATTATACTATATAATATATATATTATATATATATATATATATATATATATATATAAACCATATATATAGTACTTCAATCCAATGTTATAATATAACATTTGATTGAAGTACTATAATTCAATCCAATGTTATAACATTGGATTGAATTATAGTACTTCAATCCAATGTTATATTATAACATTAGATTGAAGTACTATAATTCAATCCAATGTTATAACATTGGATTGAATTATAGTACTTCAATCCAATGTTATATTTTAACAGTCAATTGACCAGTAATAAATTCAATCCATCCTTATAACTATTGATTGAA
>JABUQX010037838.1:0-7500 GCA_015478945.1 Trachelipus rathkii
ATTATCAAAGTTGAAGGCATAAATAAGTATGAGTGCAATCAAAACTGAGGCAATCAAAAGTTGAGCCAAATCTAAAGTAAGCTTTGAGAGCCTATTCATAATAAAATATTCAATTGTGTGTAGTGTAGTTGTGATGTTGTGAATATGTGTGTTGTATGATGTTGATAGTATAGTGTAATATAAGATTATATATTAATATATATAATCTATGTGTGGTTGTAAAGATGTTAGTAAGTGTATTAATCTAGTGTTGTTATGATTGTTCAGAGTGTTAAATGTCTATGGGTAGTGTATTAAAAGTGTCTATGGGTGAAGTTGAGTAAGTTAGTACTATGGATTATAGTGTAATATTATGTTGAGTGTATAAAGTGTTATGTGATTAATATGTAGAGTGATATAGTGTGAAATTAAAGTAATGAAATAAAAATATAATATATATATAATTATTATTAATAACAATAATTATGAATAATTATAATTATTATATATTTAATTATTAGTATTGTGATGTAGTTTGATGTGAGTTGTGGTAATGTGTTATTAGTGATTAGTTGAATTGTGGTTATGTGTGAGTGTGTAGGTTGTGATGTGTAGTGATAGTTTGTTGATATAGCTTAATATATATTTATTATTATCAAGTTGAACACATAGTGAGCTGTACTCCAGGAGGTATCACGTCATATATAATTTACTTAAATATCTATAATATATATTATAACTTAAACTTATATTAATAAACTTTATAATCAAATTCACTTAACTTATCACTTTTAATATATAACTATTTAATAATTAATATATAACCCATAAAAAATATAAATACTAACTAATACTCACTATATATTAATATAAACTATAAATAATATACTAATACTAACTTATATTACCTAGTAATATATACAATCATAATATAATACTTATAATATAACTAACACTTACTTAATAATCATAAACTATAAGCTAACTATGAAATTAACGGTATATATATAAATATATATATAAAATCTATAGAATTATGTTATATATTAATTAAATAGGGTCAGATATAATTTTAATATCGGATGAATTGTAATTATTTTTTCTAAAAAAAGGTATAATTTAATATACTACTATACTATGAACTGTGGTTAATGATGGTCTCTATGGGGATGTAGAGTTGGTTAATAGGGTGATTATATAGTATGTACTATGTTGTTGTGATGATGACAAACTGAGGCCACTCACACACTAAGTGTTTGTGTTATGTGTATTGACTCATCACTGAGTAAGGTGGTATGATGTATATAAGGGGGTGTATTTAATAGTATGTGAATGTAAGAGTACAACACGATGAGGGCGGATTTCAGTATAATAGAGGATTTGCAATTATACACTCACTATATAACAAATTATTATATAATATTTAAGGCTATACTATCAATACTATTGGTACTTATTCTTTTATTTGTAATAAGGTAATTTAAATTTAGAAATATATTTATAATATTTATATTTATTTAGTTATAATGTTTTAAAGATTATTAATTATTAATTCATATAATAATTATATCTAAGAAAAAAAGTAGTAGCTAAAATTTATTTAATCAGGGTATATGAGAAGGATATATACTAAATATAAATATGAGATAAAATATATAAAATGTAAGGTAATCTTAGATATATACAGGATTCTTAAAATTATATGTGAAAATGAATATAAATACGACTATATACCTATAAATATATATTATACATTATATCGCCAATGATGATTTTTCCATTTTACTTTTGGAATTTCTTTGAATTTTATGATTTATCATAAAGTAATAGTATATTTAAAAGCATGCAAGATCTATGACTTAATCTATACTATTTATTAACTTATTTAATTTGTATAATTCTATATCAAGTTTATAGTTTGTCAATAATTGATAAGATTGATGGGCACATTTATGAGTGTGATAGAACTAACTACTCGGGTCACTAACTGGATAAAAATAACTTTGTTATTTCTTTTCTGTGACATATTTTCTTAGTGAGCGTGTTCATCACTCGATGATTGATGATAACTCGGAAATGTCTGCAATTCAAAGCTAATTTCACTATAACGCTGTGGTCAACGGTAGAGACTAAACTCGATGTGTCCGGATGATATGAGGATCTTTTTAACTACAGACTGCTCGGTACTGTGGTGTGATTGTGTGTTATGCTATGACGTTAGTGATGCATTTGTGTTGTCTAGAGCTTGTACTTTTCCTGGAACGTATTGTAGCTTAAGCCAATTCACGCACCAACGTATGTCGTTGTATTCAAGGGTCTGCAAATACAAATTAATTAATAATATTAATTTAGCCGTTAAAGGTATGAATAAAATTCTCATTTTATATACACATATATTAATGAACAATGAGAGACTGACATACATTATATTGACATTCATTCTGAAAGTCATTGACAGATTGCATAATATTGGAATTAATATTTCCAGATTTGTTTAATTAAAGTTAAAAGATACAAAGCCTAAATAATACTTTATTTCTATATATTTTAATATTTTACATAATATAAACTATTATTAATATATATATTATTTAGTATTATTAAATAATTATTTTTATATATAAGTATCTAATGCAAGTGAATGTCTAGTATCTCGACGTCGGCTTAGAGATAAGAAGTATAAAACTTAGAGTGAGATAGAAAATATGGATGTTTGAGGAGAGTGTAGGGTATAATCACAATCTAGAAAATAAGCATATACTATTTAGGCGGTATAACGACTAAAGAGGAATGTATTAGAGTGTGTAAATTGTTGAATGGACGCTTGGATGGTTTGCAGGTAAAAGGAAACTATGTTATTTAAAAGGACGTGACAGTGCAATAGGGACATTTACTACATTAAAGTTCCGTAGGACGACAGATGATATTAAAGGATAAAACAGTTGTCTTGAAGTAGTTAGTTGTAATCAGAATTAGTTAGGTTACAGGTATGAAATAAGTCTGACACGAGCACAGAGTAAATATAAACTGAGGGACAGAGGGCCCTAATAGAGTGAGAACGTAGGTATGCAACTTGAGTATTTTCCGAGCGATACAAAAATGGACCCAGAGAGAGAGAGTGTCAAATTTTCATATTCACCCTTTTCTGTGTCTGACCGCGCCATTGTTTACAGGCGTCTTCTCATCATTTTGAGCTCGATTAATTTTACTCATGTACTGGGCTAGCACCCGTTTTTGGGGCCTTAGAAGTTACCTTTTCATTTTCGACCAAGTCATACCCCTTAGGATTCGCGGGATGGGTCCCATATTGTCTGATTTAGTCCCCACAGGAGGTATTACTTTCGGCACACCCCTCAATTTTTGAGAACCCCGGATTTTTTGAGAACCCGGATTTTTTTGAGAACCCGCATGTTTTTTAGAGGAGAATCGGAATTTTGTCCTTTCTCCGGACATTTTTTTGATGCAACGGATTTTTTGAGGAAACCCTACACGGGCCATCTTATGTGGCATACAACACACCTCAAATCTGTCTTTTCGACTGAGCATAATATCTTAAAATCATCTCGATATTTTTTGGCGGACCCTCTTTGACAGATACGAAGGGTAGCGCCCACCGGATTGCAGTCCATGCAACCCGACAATTTTTCATAGGGGTGACCCACCCAGTATCTAACCTCTGTCCGACCAATCCTCTACCCCCTTTGTCTTAATTTCATTGGTGGATTTAGTTCGCCACCACGGGTAAATATCTTGGGAGCTCCACTTAAATTAGGGTAGGCTTCTAGCCCGTTCTTTGATGTCTTAACAAGGTTTTCTTGACACCGTTCTACACATCGCTATTCAGAACCAACCCTTCCGTCTACCATGCGCAAATCACTCTCTCCTATACTCCTCAACTTAGATGTATATAACATTATTAGAACGCCACCCACTTTTTAAAGGGGAGAAACCGGGTCGAGATAAGAGAAATCACTGCAACGTCTTCATAGAGAGAATGCATCATTACACTATATTTTGTTTATGTATCCAGAGTGACTTATTATGTCCGAGGACTTGACCCTTTGGAACCAGCATTATATAGCCCTCTTCACTGGCGTTCTCATACGGTTAAGATTGGCCAACAACGGAATTCAATTAATATATTTGAATAGCCGGGTTTCCATTTAGGGCTTGATGCTCGGTCATCTATCTATCCTGTGATGTCTTTACACAATTTAAATAGAACAACAAAGACATAATTTCGAGGCAGAGTAGTCCCTTCTGGAATGGTGAATTATTGGTATGAGTAAACATATAAAAGAAGCGTCCTTCATATTTGGCCCACGTCACAACACACTCCTATAGTTGGTCACGCATTCCTCTGAACTCCCAGGCAGGATGCCACCTGTGGACACCAATGCAGACAACGATCACGAATCGGCGTACTCCAGATTGATGCAGCCAATAGAAACACGAATATCACACAGCACTTAACAAACCTCACACATCTTTCAAGACACAAGAACGATCAAACAACACATGACACACACAACAGCAAAATCGAGCGACGCGAAATCCAACACACACTTACTTACTTACACTTATACACAGTTCATTGAGTGATCTCACATATTGACATCTCTGACCCTGGACTTCAAAATTTGATTCATCTGTGAAAGCACCTTTCTTCACTATGTCTTTGTCCACCTATTGAGATTTTCATTAATTGATCACGTACAAAAAACCAGCACTAATGGATAAATCTGAACTTTTAAATGTTACTACCATTCCTTTGGTCGTCCATGGGTCAGTTTGACACCTCCCAAGCTTACGATGATTAAATTTTTATGTTTTATATTCCTTTCATCATTAATTATTCGTAGTCCATTCTTTATGTTAATTACTTTATATGACTGATTGAATATTGTTTGATAATTACCATTAATAGGCCTCCAATATTATACAAATCCTATTATTGCATCATTATATTAATATAATCGCATGAGAAAGAACGACGTGACAAGAAGATTCGTAGGTCCATTGGCTTTATCGTTAGATATTCCTTAGGCATTCCCAATTCACTCATCTGATGCTCAGCCGTAATTAAGTTAGTATTCGACAGACGTTCGCCTGACGTTCGCCTACTTCATAATATATGATTTTAGATGAATGTTGACCATTATAGGATTTGACTGTACCAGGTGAGATTATGCCTAAGTATGTAGATCTGACTTATAATATTGAGTGACTACATAATGGCAGTGCCAAGGGAGTGCCAATAAGTGCCAATGAAATCCATATCTGACCAAAAGACAAAGAAAATTTTATGTTTGTTTAACAAGAGTTGGAGAGTGGCTGGGGGGGGGAGGCAGTCCGATTGGTGCGCAATTGCTAGTAAATGAATGTACACCCCACTACTAGTCTCTGGGGAACCAAGTGGAATATATATATATAAATACATATATATAAATATATAAACATAGCTAAATATATATATAACTAATATATATATATATATAATATATATAAATATATAATATAATATAATATATATATATATATATCATATAATATAATATATAGTATATAATATATAAGTATATTAATATATATATATATATATATAATACAATAAAGAATATATATAATAAATATATAGTAATATATATTATAATAGTAGATCGGCCATAAGGCTTATATTTATTTTTTTTATTTTCTGAATTTTTTTAATTGATAAGATCTGTTTTAACAATTTTTAATTAAAATGTTTGTACTTAGATATGTTTACGATTCAATTTTACAACGATGACTTCTTTATTACTGCAAGTTTGCAACTTTATTGTAACTGAGTCAGAAGTTTTTAATAATTTATTTTCTCTTTCTCTCTCTCGCATATTGCTTTGATGCTTGATACTAAATTATAGGAAAGGCTGTCGACGCACAAGTGTGGGACACACTATCATCTTCCTGGTGTGGTGTTGTGCAATGTTCTGCTAACACTACAATAATTGTAGTGTTATTGTTGATATTTGTATACCATTGTGGGCTTTTCTATGTTAGAATTTTATGTTCAAAAGTTATAATTAGGTTTCCTTATGAGCTGGTACTTGACTTAATACTCTTTATTATTTTTTTTATGGTTATCTATAGAAAATGTAGAATAGTATTAAAGGAATACTTCAAGATCAGAAAAGTTTAATTCTTTTCACATATTGAACTGCCTCTTCTTGTAAAGTAGGGGTACGAATGGTCATAGGCTAGAGGTCACATGTTTCGACTCCACCCTTGCACCACGAGGTTGATTCAGTCTTACATCCAATTATGATTGATAAACTCTGATCCAGTTTTGGCTAGGATATAAAAGGACAGATCCCATTTCGACTGAGAAAAAATGGCATCCAGTTTTTACCGAAAAGGAAAGGACAGATCCATATTTAGTTGGTAAAGAAAGGAAAGAATCCCAATATGGTTAGGAATGAAAAGACAAAGGTATTTGTGGAGTTCCAGTTAAAGTACGTTTTTTTTCTGCCTTATGGGAAAATATATAGAAAAACTGAAATACATAAAATAAAGCTTAATGAAGTGTAGCTGGGAGCAAAATTGTTCCTTAAAAAGAAAACATAAATGAGCAAAAAAAAATTACTATAAAAAAGTGAACACTTATGCTTCGATTGAGAGCATTGGCTCTCCCTCATATTAAATATTTAAAAATGCATTTGTAATTGAAGAAATGCAAGGTTGCCGTTTGAGCTTCAACTTTATACAATCGTTTTAACGGAATATTTAGCTCTTTATTTTTTAATATTTATAAGAATTTTTTTTTTTTTTTTTTTTTTTTTTAAATTAGAACAAACCAATTTAATGAATCAATGTCACACGAACATATGTCTTCTGGGGAAAAGCCCGTACTCCCTGTTCGTGAGTGGTGGTTAAATAAATAAATATTCCTTCAATATCCTTCACGGGTCGTGTGGGTTCGAGATACTACATACGTTCATGTGTCATGCATTTGAATCTTTATATAAAATAATATAGCTCCGAAATTTTAAGATCACGCTCAAACCCATTCGTCAACTTGGCATTTATTAATATTTAAAATAAAGACAGTTGAACGCTAATCGTATACTTAACGTAGTATAATGGTTCACATTAATATAGTAATTTTTTGTTAATTTGTGTTTTTAAGAAACTAGTTTTTTCTTTCTCGCTTCATTGGACATTGTTTTATTTATTTCAGTATATTTGTTATTTTTATTTAATAGAGTAAAAATAAAAAGTGCTTAATTGGAGATCCAGAAAATACCAAATGACAATTCCTCACTTCGCCTCACTTCGTGCACGCTAGATATTCGACAAAAGAATTTAGTTGTTCTGTAGGCGTCTAAGTGATTGCTAATTAAACGGAGATTATCGCTCTGATTTGCCTCAAAGATACGGAAGGGACATTACTTCATTTTAGAGCTATGCTGAAGGAATTAATCGGAAATTCCATCAATGTCTATTCAAGCTTTTAAGGATGAAAAAATATTTATAACTATTATT